>JAQIWH010008451.1:0-10251 GCA_034695005.1 Cryptops parisi | reverse complement strand
CATTTGTCGCTCCGTGCAATTATCACCGTGCAAATGTCAACCGGGCATTCGTCGTCCGTGCAAATGTCACCCTTTCCTTTTCTATACATATAAAAAATGCCAAACACATTAAACACTTCTTAAACAGTTTAGATAGAAAAAATAGTACATGTACTGTGTACTACAGTACCCTACAATCCACAGTAGGGTACTATAGTACCCTACTCGTTAGATCTGACCACAATCACCAAGGAGTTTGTTTGTAAGTCTATGTCTGTAACCCAGGGATTGCCCTCACTCCCTTATTTGATCCAGTTCTTAAACCCAACTTGGAACTTGAGATCGACAACTACTTTAATATTTCATAAATAAAATATTTGGTTTTGAAAAGATAATTTGAAATATATAAAAATATATTTGAAGCATAGGCCTCTTGTCTTGCTCTAATGAATTTTTCAATATTTATCAGTTAGTAACTGCAGTATCACATTAAAGGCAAACTATACGTGTTTGACTGAAAAAAACTACATTTCCTTTGAAAGAAATTTCACATTATATGAAATAATAACATTGTTTACTACAACCAATAGTGAATACAACATAGTATCATATCAATACTTATTTTTGTATCAATGTATAGTATTTTTTTTTAACAATTAAACTAGTTTTCCATTTAAAATAAAAATTTAATATCATCTGCACAAATGGATGTCATGAACCACAAACAGCTTCATGTAATTGAAAACAAAAAGGTTTCCAATGCTCATGTACACCCCAGATGATTGTCTTTTAGACAAATTTTAAATACCGTACATCAAATAATGCAATAAATGTTTTAGCCAAAAGCAGTCAATTTCAGCAACAAACTTCATTATGTTAATAAAATGACATCAACAATGAGGGGTTCACATGTTGAATTGTTGTAATGCAGCTGCTGTGACAGTTTGTTCCACGATTTTGGTTAATACATCATCGTTAATGTCGGCATTTCCTGTCAAAGAAAGTAAGTTGGCCAACTTCTCTGCAATCTTCCATTGCTGCATTTCCTTAGTATTAGTTTGGCTTAAATCTGAATCACTCAAACTTGGTTGAGATAATCCTCGATGTTGCAATTCTTGTAAATTGTTGTTTGGTTGGGATAATCCTCGATGTTGCAGTTCTTGTAAATTGTTGTTTGGTTGAGATAATCCTCGATGTTGCAATTCTTGTAAATTGTTGTTTGGTTGAGATAATCCTCGATGTTGCAATTCTTGTAAATTATTGTTTGGTTGAGATAATCCTCGATGTTGCAATTCTTGTAAATTGTTGTTTTTCGGTTGCATAGGTTGGGAATCTTTCTGATTTGTCGATGCTATATTGTAGCTTGAAAGTGGGTTTAGATCTATGTTACACTGATCATAAGAAGCACTGTATCCGTCATAATAAGTGCTCTGCTTAGGCATCACACCAGTAGAGGATATAGTGGTATGTTCATTAGCGTTGCTTTTCTGCAATCCTGAAACATTATCATACATAGTAGCTCGATCTAGGGGAGCAAGAACAGGTTCATATAGAGATTTCAAAGGCGCATGTTGAATAGTTTGCTCAGAATGCCATCCGCTTGGACTTCGATTGTGCCGTAAAGGAGATGGTGATGGTCGACGATTTGTACTCATTGGTAATTGTCGACGATTTGGAGATGGTGATCGTCGACGTGCCGAATTAAATGGAGAGGGTGATCGCCCACGTCCCAAATTCAGTGGAGAGCGTGATCGTCGACGCATCGAATTCAGTGGAGAGGGTGACCGTCGGTGTGCTGAATTCATTGGAGAGGGTGATCGTCGACGAGTTGAATTCATTAGAGGAGGTGAATGCCGACGAGCTGAATTCGTGGGAGAGCGAGAAAATTGACGCGACGCATTCAAAGACGGTGGTGACAACCTCCCAGTATTGGACTGCACATGTGGTGATCTTGATGGTGAATGAGCACGTTTAAAATACGGTTTTGCTGGCAGATGTCTTAGATCCTCATCTCTCGCTCGTGGAGGGGACCTTGACCGACTGCGATTTTGTTGTCGCATTGACGATAATCTATTTGCAGTCCCCTTCCCTGGTGACCGCGATCTACTTCGTCGAGACCTACTCCGGCTAGAATCATGCTCCCTGAAACGTTCATTTCGCAACGCTTCATTTTCTACAGCATGATCCTGCATCGTTCGTGCCCTTTGATTCACAACATGTCTGTTCTTTTGGAGAACAGTCTTTAGCTGCTGTGGAATGATCAATTTTTCTACAACTTTCAAAAATGCAGACGTGTTACTTTTCATCCGGAGATGAATAATACCTTCAGGTGATAGCAAATGCAACTTCTCAACCAGTTTAGAGCGAGCAAGTTCCAGTTTAACTTTTTCTGCATGCTTATCCACTATGGCACGAGCATACCCCACAGGATAACTAACCATGTTTCCAGGTTTGACTCCGCCATGGAATCTTTGCCCGTGCAAATCACCTTCGGCTGTCATCATAGGTTGGTATTCGAATGACATGTTAGCATTACAAACACTCAGTACTGTAATATGCAAGCTCACAACTTAAGCAACCTAATTCATGAAATTGCTTCTATGTATTAGGCTCTTAATAATGCAGTAAACAGCACAACAGATAAATGATTCACAATGAGCATAGTAAATTATTTTCCAATCTGGTGAAATAAATGTCCAACTTCAACGACGATATTGGTACTTCTAAATGTGTCTGTTTTCTGAGCAAGCAGTTTACCGTGGGACAACTGTAAGATTCAGTAATAAAGACACAATGAGAAGTTTTTAAAGTAGCTAAAAGAAAAACAAAAACCTAAGTTTTACTAATCTAAAAATATACTAATCCATCATTTAAACTAAAAAAAGCAACAAATTCAGTTCCTGATTTCTTTTCATAACATGCATTTAGGCAATCCCCTACATATAAATTTTGACACTTCACAATGAGTTCCAATCCAGCATCAAAACAAAAAAAAAAGATGCAAAACTAAATGGCATGCTGACGATAATGAAATAAACAAACACAATTTGACAAAATGATACTGGCTTTTCTCCTATTGTACTGTAAAATAAACAGTGTGCCTCAAACTATACAATCCATTGCATGGAGGAGAGAAAAACAACATTCCCGTTACCCATGCATGTTTGAAAAGGACATGCATGTACCTTACCATAGTTTAAGGAAGTCTCAAAGATCTTGATTTTAAAATCATTTGTAGTCATCGCTTAAGTTTGCTACAAGTCTTAGAAATTCTTACTCATGATTATATTCCTATTCACTACATCAAATTACTATTAACGATTTAAACTATCGGTTTTATTCTAATAATAACTGAAGGAAAACTTCTACCTGTGCTATAATAACTGCCCTCGAATAATAACCACAGCTATTATTCGAGATTCTCACCCAAAAGGGTAGATCTGATGTGCCGAGTCTATTCTAGGTACTACCTGTACCATCTATCTTAGGCACTACCATGTCATATACTGGTATCAATTCGGGCCAATACGGTACCTCCTCTCTTTTAGTCCAGAAATAATTACTTGAGGCCTATCGAAATTCCCACCAAATCTGGCAAGTGGCACACATATGAGATTCCACATACAGTCGAACCTCTTTGAACTGTCACCTTTGGTGCTGGACAAATAAAATTTTAAAGTTTAGGTTAGAGTACTGTAACCATTTTGATTTCTTGTTACCTATACTTTGCTTTAGGGTTTTGCTGACTTATTTCATCTGAAAACACAGTTATAAAAAGTTCAAATAATAAAAAACCTATGTACAGTACTCATTTCGATACTTTTCAGCAAGTATACCGGGATAAGAATACCGGTATCCAGTATTTTTCTCAGTACAGTGCAGCGTACATTTTCCGAATGTCGATTATGCGAACAGCTGTAGTCGAGTAGATGTGCAGATTCCACTTAAATTTGTGCCAGTACATTCGAGTAGATAGTGTTCCGATATTTATTTTACTATCCAACAGTAAAATGAAATGCTAAAGCGAAACCAAATAGTATTATCCCTGAAAAACAATAACTGCAAGATCAAGTAAACGTTCTGCTTTATTTTTTAAAAACAAATTGTGGAATATGCTATAAAATAAAATATAAACGTACAGTATATCGTAAACATAAAAAATTTTCGATTTTTTATTTTCATATATGCACATAAACTGTTAAGATTATGTAACAAACTGGTTCCGTTCAGTGCTGTTTTTCAGCGTATATGAGAGTGTACGCATATACTTTAACTTTAAATTTTATCGATTTACAGTGGACCCGAGATTAGACTACAATCCATTACAGGAAACCGTTCGATTCTCGAGTTCAGTCGGATTTCGCGTTAAATTTCCCCATCACTATTAATATTTACCAATGAGAAATGTGATTTAATGTAATTTAAATTAATCCGTTCCAGAGCCCCCAAAATTTTCTCAATATAAAACATTTCAAGTAAGTGCCTATTTCAAAATCATATTGGTAAATAATGATAAAACAGGTACTGTACATTTAGTTTCAAGTTGAATGTTTGCGCATTAATAATAGTATAATAAAAAATATTGTTTATTAAAAATAGTAGGAGGATCATTATTGTCCAATGGAAGGTGAATTACCCTTCTCCAATCTGTAATCATCTAGTTGAGGATCGTTGTTTATTAACATTACCAACCAATTCAGTTTTCTTTGAAGGGAAATCTGTCGTGTCAGTTCGGATTTCGAACCCAGATTTTCCCTGAATTTTTGGTCGGATCTCGAGTTGGTCGTAAGTCAAACCCTGTCGGATCTCGAGGGTCCACTGTATATCGATAATTCATCGAGCTTTTATCGATATCTGTATCAATGTTTTTCTTGCGTACAGTACCTAACTCTTTTTTTTAAAAAAAAAAACAGCACTTGTTCTATGAATGAATACCCATGGCCCCAATTTGTTCGGATAATAGACGCTCTACTGTACCTACTGAGAAAAAAATCAATGCTTCCGTTGATTAAAGAGGTGTTGGAAAAAATACTCGAGTACCGAGATATTGACTTATCACTAACGTCACCTAACCACATCTTGCACTAAATAGCATCAGCCGAGTTACACCATAGTTACATTACATGTTTTGTTTGAAATACAAATCATTTCTGGAAAATAGTGATAAATTAAATACATAGATTTGAAATTTTGCTAGATCAATACTAAGTGGGTCCCCTGCATGGATGGTATGGTACAGTACAACAATAGCAACAACCATGACCAACAACTATACAAATTGTATAGTTGTTGGTCATGCAACAACACAGTATCACAGCGATCGCTTGTGTCAAATCATTAATGCATACCCTCACCTTCTTTGCTTTCCCTTAATCACATAACCATTAATTAAACCATAATTTCATCATTACTGTTCAATGAAATGTAAACTCCAGCAGCAATCCACCGAAATTCAGCAAAGGTGACCAGCAAAGAATCGAACGATCGAAGAGTCGAATGGATGAAATTTAGTAAATTTACCAATGGCGCTGGGCTGCTGCTCGCAATCTGTTACTCCACCAAGTGGTAAAACCAAGGGTTTAAAACATTTACATCTTTACATGATAGTCTTGGCGATAGTTTATCTTGACAGTGACTATCGCCACAGTTATCTTCGCGTAAATACGTCTAATGTAAAATTTAATAATAATTATAAATGTTTTCTACAATTAAAACATATTCCAATCATATTTTGGATATGAAGCTTCAATAACACAAAGATTAATTGTCGCTGTCATGACAGCACTATCGCCAAAACTATCGTGTGAACAGTGTAGCTCAGGGGTTCCCAAACTTTCATGGACCGCGACCCACCTTTACAAAGTAGCATTACATTGGGACCCATTTAGCTTATGTTATGAAAATTGGGAGGGGCTAAAATGATCATTTATTAATACATTTTACTACAATTAAGCAAATTAAGGAAGTATAACTTCACGTTCTGATTTTTACTTTTTAACTTTTACTTTTTGCGACCCACCAGTGAGTCCCGACCCACACTTTGGGAAACCCTGGTGTAGCTTATTGTAGACGGAGACGGAAAATAGTACAAGTACTGCACATATGTTTACTGAACTTTTTTTTAATATATAAGTTAAAAAAAAACTGATATTTTCAGGTTATAGCGGGGCCCATCTAATGTTGCTATTTGCTTGTACTTGGTTATGGGTTTATTTTGCAGGTTAAGTTAGGAAAACAAAACAAAATCATACATTTAATACGTTTCTTTGTTTTTCCTAACCTAACTTGCACAATAAACCCATAACAAATTGTTGCAAAGATGTAGCAAATAGCAACATCAGACGGGCCCCGCTATAACCGGAAAGAACCAAAACTTTCTCAACCATATGATTCATTAAAAACATTTCATGTTATTAACACCTTAAATTCCTTACCATCATCCTTACCTTATGCCTCTCTAAAGGTGTAGATTGCAGGGCGTACTTCTGGATGGTCACAACTCAGCACAGAACAAGAACCGCCACCAACTAAAGTTGAAAAATTTACAATAAAAAATTCAAGAATTGAAGGCTTGCACAGAATAACATTGCATGTAACAATTCATAGTTTTGAGCAAATGGCAAAAAAAGTATCCAGCAAAACATTGTCACATACCAGATGCCCAATTTCGAAGTGATATATGCATGTTTTAGGTAGGTATGAGTTTGTCGATTAACAGCACTAGCTAGGCCCATACATGAGGCACAGTTTTCCATAATTACCTCAATATTGAATTTTTGTAACATACGCTATTCCGGGCAAGCCTTCAATTGTAACGAGTGTATCGTAACTGAGAATTGTATATAATTTAATTGTTTATAATTTAATCTTTAAAACAAACAATATGAAAATATTTGACTTGTTAATTCACCATTAGTACCAGTACAGATACATAAACATCTACAAATTTATCAAAGAAAAACAATAATTCAATCAAAATAAGTGAAACTTTATTGAGATAAATTAATTCACTATACAGTAAATTAAAATAAAAACTTAAACTGAAAAGGTTTCTGCAGAGTGAAAAAAGAAGAAAATTGTGAGTGAAAACCACTAGATGAGCATACTGTACCTTTTGGCAAAAAACAAAAAATAACTTAAAGTTAACCTTTAACTCAACTGACAAGAAAACAAACACAGTTGCAATCAATCAATACAGCTTAATACAGAAGGGGTGGCTGAATTGCAGCTGTCGAATGAATTAGTCGAATTTTTGCACACACTGGATTACTGTCAAATTAGAGTGGCATCAACTGGAAAGGCATCTTTTTTATATAATCTTAATAAGATTGAAAAAAACATTATATGTAAACGTCGAATAATAAAATTTCGCATGGCCTCATAGAGTTAAAAAGAGTAAATATACTTTCTTTTAGACTCTGTGCTGTGCGATTTCAATTCAATGCCTTTCCAGTCAATGTTGTCAATTTGTCTCTTTTCCAGTCGATGCAACGTCAATTCGACAATAATCTAGTCGACGCTTTTCCAGTCTACATTACTGTAGCGAGCCATATAGAATAATTGTTTCCACCTATTAGAGCAGTTAGTTTTTTTTAAAGTTCGGTAAATGTGTACTATAAATCAATAAACGGTCATTACAGTATTTATTATTGAATAATTATAATAACCAAATTGAGTCAATTCATATCAATTAATTGACTCAATTAATAAAACATGCTTAAATCAAATAATTCAATCAAACAGATTGTTTAAATTATCTATTAAGAGCTGCAAATTTATAAACCAGTAATTTGTAAAGCAGGAACTCCTATATTAGGGCTAGTGAGTAAAACTGCTCAAGTGATTCACCACTTTACAGATCTTCATCATCCAGTTTGCAATAAACTGCACAGCAAAAAAAAATGCTGTAAGCATCTGGCATGTAATGTTCATCATGACATTACACGCCATGATGAACTGTTTTGTATGAATCAACATTTAGAGAACAAAAACAAACAAAAAATTCAAGATATTGCAAAATCAATGCAAAAATAATGGTAATGAAAATTCAAAAGTAATAGTAATTGCTATAATGTTATAGACACTGTAGAAAAGTTCTGAAAGTTCCGACTAGTCACTGAAAATCCGTGTTGCAATTTCACCATGGCCAGCTAACATCATCACAGCTCCTTTGTTCCAGGGTCCGGGTGCCTCGAGTTCATTTCCATCTTGAACAGGTTTCACTATTTTCGATGCTGGGCTTGATAATTCTAACAACCAATTCAAACTGAACAAAAAAAGCATTTATATAATATAAAGAAAAAAAGAAAAAAAGTTAAGAGTTACACTCTAATGTTCAGATAAAAATAATTGAACAGTATCCAGCTATTAACAATTTATAACAGCATGTGCAGAAAATATGTTAACACATTCTTCTCAAATTTTACATATCAATTGATATAGCAACTTAGAATTATTAACCAAAATGTGTAATACATATTATGAAAATACATATAGAAGCCATCATATACTGATATACAATGCAAAAAAGGCAACAACGAAAATAAAATAAAACAAACAAAAAAAAACTTAAAGAAGTACGTATTTCACATTGAGCAAGAATAGCATAGTAGCATACGTAAAAAGTTCATTAGTGATAGAAATGCTCAAATAAATCACCATCGACACATTTCATCACCTAAAAATTTCTCAAAATCAATGATAGGCCAATCCAATCCAAGGTTAAGGATGCACATTGTTGACACTCCGCTTTGGTTTCTGCACCAATGTCGACATCACTTGATGTGAAGTTGAACGTTGAATAAAGCACAGTCCGACCATTTCTTTACACGTTCCGTAGCTATTACCAGTAAGCAATTCTCCAGTATTCCTATCAACCTGCAAAATGATTGAATAACCACAGTTCAAGTTCATATTCACTGCTGTATCAGTCGAATTCAGCTTGGCTTTGTCATCTCCCAGGAAAGCAGGATGCACTAGACGTCATGCATGTCAGGAATCAAAGGTCAGGTCATGGCAAGGAATGGATCTCGCCTACAATGAGAAGAATCCCCAAGTCTAGAGTTGTCAACGCTCAAGAAGGTGAAGCTGCGCCTGAGTCCATCTTCATAGGAATCGCAGTCCAGTCATGCCAGTGTGGTTTGGTTTCACGTTACAACAATCAATGCACTTATTTTCATGTATACAGTACAAGTCATCTCGAATACACAAAAGTCACCAGGAAACTCCTTGTATGAAGTCATCAGGGAACTTCAATTCACAAACACAAGGTTGACGGTTTCTCTTCAGACTAACACCGCAAAAATTTTCTACAGAAAATAAATGTTCATATATACTTCAAGGTGGATGATATCTCCAAGCAGTAGCACAATATATATAGATATATAAAATGAGCACAGCATGTTACAGTGTTTTGCTATTCAAGTAACATATACAAATAAAATGTTGATAAAATTTCATTATAAGTCAAAATTAATGTTTGTGAAACAAGTCATTCCGCAAAATGGAAAAAAAATATTAATAAATGGTCAGTTTTTGTCCACAAAGAAAAAGTTTGGTGATGATGCCGACTGATAAAAACTGTTGAATACGTTCCACCAGATACAACTGCAAACAAAAACTAACGCTCAAGCAAATTTTGCATACAACTTTATTTCAAGTCCTATGGTACGGAGATAATAAAATGAAGACAAACTATAAAAAATTATAGAAGAAAGCAAAATTTAATAATTGTCAAGTTAATTCAAATATGTTCAATTACTCACCTTTACACTTTATACAGCAAATTATCAGTTTACTGACTTTACATGCTAGAACTACATGCCATTATAAAAGTTATGGTTACACACTAAGGTTTCCAATCATATGAGAAATAAAAATTAGAATTAGTTGTGATGAAGTTAATGAACCAATCGAACAATGGAGGAATTTATGGCTGTTGAAAATTACAGCATCCAAAATACAGCAATCATCTAGCATACTTATTTGACCAGTGTTTTCCAACATACTGTAGCTCGTGACAACCCATCGGTATTATAACAGCAGCACCGATTTAACATAAAATATACAGTTTCCAATCCTTAAATTCATAGCGAACTACAAATAAGAACTAAATTGTTTGGTAAGCCCAGACAAGAAGTTGCAAAAGTTGGTGTTTGGAAGTGGACCCTTGTCAGTAGGGTTTCTGGAAAACCGAGTTTTAAAAAACCGCGGTTTTCGGTTTGTAATTTTTGAAAACCTCGGTTAACCGCGGTTTTCTCCTCTCCATTACAC
>JAQIWH010008450.1:0-10253 GCA_034695005.1 Cryptops parisi | reverse complement strand
ATATTTTATAGTTTGTATTTTGCAAACTACTATGAAATACGTACAGTACTTTTAATATATTCCTATATTAATCATACCTGCAATACAATTTAATAAGCGTTACAATTGGGGGTGGGAAACAACGAAATCGTATCCTGTTATGTTATTTCCTGCAAATGTTTAGAAAAACTAGTATTGTACGATGTTCATTTTTTTTCTCCGTTTATCCTGTATTTTCTACATTATTGGTGTTTTAATCACCCATTGTCGTCATGTGGTTTAACATTGTACAATATTCGTTAAAAAAAAAGTAAAACGGATCAGAAATTTTTTGCACGAGCGACGATAGTAATCGGAGTAGGAGAAAAAAACAGATTCAACAGTGTTAACGCTTTCAAGCAAAACGCCAGTGAAATGTAGTGATGAAGCAATTTCACTTTTTTATAATTGATGATGATGTCATCCTTGTTCTCAGTTCTCATTGCACAAGTCAGCACAAAGTTCACAGATTACTTGAAATATTGTTCAACTCGAAATTGAAATTAATTATATGCTATTATAAGACATCCAAAACATAAACAAACAAATAAATTGAAATCAACACAGGATATCTAAAACAAAAATGAAATAATTAAAACTGTAATAGAAACTTGACGAAAAATTATAAAATTTTATGACTTATCACAGAACAGTACAATGTATAACTTTGATAAAAATTTTTTGATGTTTCATCAAAATTCTAAACACACTTTTTTAATGCGTTTAATGCACTTTTTCTTTCAATGCATTCGTAAGTAATTATTGCAAATACTGATTGAAATTTCTTAATTTTTAATTGTTGAATTTTATTCCAAATTACGCAAGTACTACAATACATAAAAAAAACTTACACATTTTAAAACAAAGTTTTTCATCTGTACTTGATGATTTTTAATAAATTTTAGGTTTAGTTTATAATACAGGATTACATCAATATTAATATTTAGGTGTACCAAAAATAGATTTTTAGGTAATAGTGTCATCATTCTTGAAGTTATGTAACAATTGTTAAACAACTTGATTTCGTTTGTACTCCAAGCTTATTACATTACATAATATTTAGGCACTGTACTGAATGTGGAGCTAGTTTACATTCTTCCATGTAATTCTAGTTATTTTCGTTACAACTTTGATTAAAACTAACTTGATATAGATGATGAGTCATAAGGATGTTACCACTTTAATAGAGAATTGGTATGCATGTTTATATTAAATATAACCTTACTTTTTTTGACACTGTAATTATTTCACTAGTAGTCATGCGTGAATTTATATGGAAGTGCGTTTAATATGTGCATTTATGTACACCTTGGCACAGATATTTAGTACCTACTGCAGTAATAACTCAGCATTATATTTAATACCTGAGCATATCTAATTTAACCTGGACATATGAAGTTAATTCAGCCCAGAAACTTTCTGGGAACCCAGAAAGTGGGAATATAAAAATGTAATAAATACCCAGGTATTACCTGGGTATTTATTACATTTTTATATTTAATACTTGAATATTTATTACATTTTTATATTTAATACTTGGGTATATATTAATATTGGATTGATGCAAAAAAATTAACGACCGCTTTTATAAATTAGAAAGTACACTAATGAAAAACGGTCAATTTATTGCATCAACTCAATACCTAAGGATTCACATTTAATACCTGGGTATATACCTAAAAATTTATATTTAATACCTGAGTGTTATTTAATACCCAGGTTTATACATTATATTTAATACCTGGGTTTTTACAGGTTGATTGATTAAAAAAACCGATTAACAAACTCACTTTTGTACACACAGGTGTACACATGTCAATATTATTTTGGATTTTGTTAGTATATACACAATAGTTTACACAGTTATAGAGTCATGTAACGTACATGTACTCTATACGGTTACGTACTCTACCGAAGAAGAGTTACGTAACATTTTTTAAGCATATAATATATTATTGTATGCACTGATTTAAATATTAAATTTTTTTATAACCAGCTATACTTGAAGTATAGTAACCAATCACCAACTTAATAACACTGTCGACTCCAACATTGAGAATGAGGTTATGCGAGATGCACACACTTTTGTTTGATCAGAAAGAAGGAGCTTAAAACAAAGGATTTGGTGAATCACCTAACGTAACATTTTAACGTGTACATTCGAGAAAGGGGTTAACGAAACACCTATCTCGTTATCAACGTTATCCGATATCGTAAACAAAAAAACATGAAGGAGCGTCAAAACAAACTTACCCCCGAAATAAAATATTTTAAAATAGTCTGATAAACTACAAAAATCGAAGATAAGGATTTCGGGCTCACAAAGGCTTGGTGTGGCGATGAATAAAGAAAGAAGAAGTGTTACAACAATTTTTGCTTGAACAAGAGGGTTTTTGCACTCGACCCTCACATTTTTGTGCACTCGGCACCAAAGCGCCAGGCAAAAGTTTTGAAGGCGGCGAGAGTTTCCTCAAATCGTCGTCACCAGCCGTGGCGATAGGACAGCGATTGATTGTGATGATATATGTATTAATTCCGGGTTTCTCAGGTGAAAGATAGAGAATGGTGATAGCGTCGTAGAACGATGTCGAATCGCGAGTTGAGAAATCCCCTCATCGAGCCTTTGTTGCGTAGCGTTGACAGCAACATTCTTAATCTAACCGATCTAACCGGTGCCATGTTTTTTTGTGCACGTGCTCTTTTGTGTACTGTGAAAAACAGTGTTGCATCATCAACGACTTATTAAAAAAATAGATATATTTTATTGTTTTTAGCTATATATATATAACGACAAATACATTTTTGTTTTTTTTTAAACTAATTTTAAAATCGTTTTTAAATTTAGTTTTAAATTATTTTTTTTTAAAAAATGTGATTAGGTTTCGATTAAAGAATTGAAACCAATGCGAAAATGTAGGGTGTGTAATATTAGCTCTATTTGTAAATAGATAATTATAAATTATAAAAGGAAAATTTTTAATATTACTTATGTAAAAATTTAAAGTGATTTGACGGAAGAAGCAAAATATAAAACTTGATAGACCAGCCACCTATTGAGAGTTTCATAAACCTAATATTAAATTAATTGTTTTTGAAATGTTGTAGTTTCACTGTTTTGACGCGAGGTGGCGTTAACAATTAAATTGAAACTTGTTTCAAGTTTCGTATTCGGAAAGAATAAAACAATTATAAATTTATTTATATATTTTTAAAATTACACACCCCATACGGGATGAACAAACTTGTTAAAAAACAAATCAACTTATTAAATGTATAATGTAGTTATATTAATTAATTACAACTTTATAAACATTGAGGTACAGTACTTTTATCAGGCACCATGTGTTACCAACCTGGCTGAAGTGCGCAATGTTTTACTTTTCGAATTTAATGTTTCACTTTTTCAGAATAAATTATCAGTACCGCACGTATATATGTAAATTTTACACACACAATGTTTTATTTAACGATAATTACATTATGAACTATCCTAAATGTATAAACTGATGAATTGATTTAATGTATCTTATCACTAAAGTAAATACAAAAATTGAGAGTATTAAGGATAGAAAAATGATTACAGCAATGATTACAGCAATCCTGATATAATATTATTTTTTTGTTTATAGTTGTAAAAATTTTAATATTTAGAAATTCATAATTTTATATTATGAAAGTAATTTGTACTTTCGGGTTTTAGACCTTGCTTATGGTGCTACTTGCTTGTACTTGGGATCGTTTTATGATGTTTACAAGTAAAGTACTTTCACAATTTTTTAATTTTTATTTATTACTAGTTGGGTTTCCCGTCCAAAAGCACGGAACGTCAAAGCAACAGGTTTTAATGTAACGTTCTTTATTTCAATTCGCCGTCCATCGGGAAAAGTTGGGTTATTCCAGTGACGATCGATTCTTAACGCCTAGCTCTATCGACTACTCACGCCTAGCTTTTTGTTTTTCCATCAATGCAATGCGCCACCGTCGGAAGACGCGTGCGCCTCAAATGCGCCTCGTGCTCATGCAACGTTAACTGGGGCGTCGCAAAACTTTCTGAGGCGTTACAGAAAGTGTCTTTTATATAAAGAGACTAGTAAGAAGAAAATTTTTATTACAAGATTTTTTTTTGTACTTTATTTAGTTTATATTGTTTTTACTTTTTTAAAAATCATTTTTATCAAAAATATGTTACGGTATTTAACGATGATGTTACATATGAATTTATAAAACCATTGTTTTATTTTATAATTTTTCTAATCACTCAAATTTATCGTGCTTGTTCTAGAACTAATTTATTTAAATTTTCATATTATTTTGTTAAAAAATATTGAAAAATATTTGTAATTATTTAAACTCAACTTTCTAGTAAAGTGACAATTATAAAGATTCACAAAAAAAAATTATTTTTTAAAGATTCTCAATTAATTAAACAAATATGAATATTTACTAAAAAATAATTGGACATAAAATCAAATCAATCCACATATCAATAACATCATTATCAAAAATAATTAATAAATAATTTTAAAAACAAAACAAATAAATTAATGTTTTTTAACAAAAATGAATATAGTTCATATTACATGAGTAAAGTGAATGAATAAATGTGTAAATTAGTATATGTGGATTAATTCATTTGAAAATGTTATCACGTGCTTACTTTATGAACAGGTTGGATGATGTGAGATTCTCAAGCAATTCTTCTTTTCACTTCCAAATCTGGCTCAACACACACAAAAACACTAATTATCCAATTCATTCCTGGACACGAAACCATTGGAGAAACAAACACACCATAGCTTTTGCACAGCAGCAAAATTGGGTCGACAACTGGTTTCAAATTCCAATCAAAACTTACTACTGTTTACACTTCCTCACACTTTCATGGACACAAAAAACTGTCGTTTCGTAACGAATGCCAAAAAATATCTTTACGTAAGTGGAGCAATAAAAAAAAATTTCACTTATCCGAAAAAAAAAAAAAATTTTCTTTTTTTTTGTAAAATGAAGAAATCGACTTAACCGCACAGTGTGTCTCAACTTCACCAACTGTGAAAAGTCAAGTGATTTATTTTTCCAACAGATATAAAACTAAATAACTTTTTTTCTTCATTTTTATCGAAGAAGAGACCCTTTTGTCACGATATGATAAGCGAACAGATTTCTGTCAAGTTGAAGATTGCCACAAGTTGTTATAATCGTGATGTCCTTCGTTCAATTCGAATTCCTACGTTACCACGTGCGTTGTTTATTTGCTTAAGTCCTTGATCATTAAATATGATAAAAAAAAATAAAATAAAATTAATCGATTCCCATTCGCTAGACGTGTGAAAAATTATCATTATATTTTAAAGGTGACACTACAGTTTTTGTGACGAAACAAAAATATTAGTCACATATCAAAGAGATCTAATCGTTTTCCAGCAAATCGACACTGAATTCAGAAAAATCGTGTACTGTATATCTATTTCTATTTTCTATGGAAAAATCGTTTGTATCTTCTATCCACGAGGTTGTTGAACTATTTGCAACAGATTCAGTTGTCTGCAGATATGAAAATGTCGAAAGTATCATCTATTATAAAATGTCTAAGTTGCGATCAGTAAATACTATAAATGTCGTTCAAGTGGATTCTGTGTCAAGATTTATCAAATTATTGAATAATTTTGCTCAGCAAAGATTGATTCTGATAAGAGTGACATTCACAAAGTAAATATTAAAATAAAATATCCTGGCAAACTGTGGTATAATATTATCTGTTCTGATTTTGTAATCATTATGTAGAAGTAGTGAAAGTAATGATTAAATAGTGATGACAAAAAATACATGTAGTTTTAAAAAACTTATTTTCTAGTTTCAAAAATTTAAATATAATTTTACCAAATCGTTATACAAAAATTATATTATTTACGAAAAATTCGTGGTACTTGTGTGTAGTCACTGTCGGTGATTTTGACTACATGTTTCTATACTAAATGTTTTTTTCATACAATTTTGTTTTACGATAATTTTGTTTCACATGAATTTACGTTATACGTTATGCGAAAATTTCGTTTTTGCGTTTAACCAATCACTGAATAAATTCAAATTATTTCCCTACTGAAAAAAAAGGTATACAAAATTTCGTATTTCGATTATAATAGTGTAATGAAAATCCCTGATACAGTTCACATAACTGAACTTACAGTTTTCATTGTTCACATCCAACTTTTAAAGGAATAATGAAATACTGTATATACAATCTACATTTTTAATGTTTATGTTCAAAACATCTATAATAATTCGTTTAGTTTGTGCAGTTAAAGGATGTGGGTGCACATTGTGAAATAGGTTCAATTACAAGAAAGTAGGAAGCTGAAAAGTTAAAAAAAGCAGCCTGTCTTAGGAAATTAAATTAAATAAATACAATTTTTAAAATAAAAAAAAATTAAAATTAATTAAACACCTGTAACGAATGTTGCAAAGCAACATGAGTTAAATAAATATTTGTAACAAATGTTGCAAAGCAACATGCGATGCTCCTTAAATCTAATTAGCTGATTAGCCTGTCGTACGACAGGATAGTAAAATATATAATGTCCATATAAAATAAGCCTACAGCAACTTAACCTACTTTATTCCATACACATGATACAAACAAACAAATAAATGTAGATAAGATAAGTGTCTAAAAAGAAGTGTAAAATAAAACAAACATCAAAACAGCGCAATCTTCACACTCGTTCAGCTTGAGGGCAAATGACCGAATACAACATTTTTCTCTCAAATTTTCTTTTCTACGGTGTGGAAAACTCGGATATGGCGACGAGTTGAGTTAAGGGAGAAGTGTAAAAGAATGGGGGTGGTGGTGTTGGGTAGTACTATTAGTAATTGGGTGTGGGCGGGGGGGCAGGATGGTAGTGACGGCGAGGGCGATGCGAGGCGACGGGCCGACGCACCGCAACCCTTATTTCATTAGGCAGCGCACTCTCGCGGGATGTGCCTTCATTCGCTGCCTTCGCCTCTCGTCCGTCAGGTGGAGTCAGTCGAGCGGAAGTAGGCTTACTCTGACTTGCCGCCAGGCCCCTTTTCTCTTCCGAGCTAGACCATAATAGAAGCAAGCAATATCAACAGAAACAATAATAGAACAATGATAAGCATAGGATACTAATGGTACAATAGTAGTAAGGTATTAAATTATACAGGGTGTTCCTAAAAGATCTAGTCAAATTTTAAGCATAAAAATGCTATGCATCATAACAAAGTGAAAAGTTCACAAACATGGGTCCGAAGATGCATACCATTTGCATACATACAGTACAGCGATTATGCGAGAATAGGCCTATGCAATTACGTGACTTCATTTTGTGTTAACTTAGAAAAGAAGCATTTCCGGATCCATCATGTTTATATATGAGTTGTTTGCTTTGAATTGATGCATTGTTGAAATTTAAGTAGACTTTTTAGGAACACCCTGTATGATCTTACCTGAAATGATGATCCTATAAATCAGTGTTAAATGGGAGGAGGGGTCACCGAAAATTTCATGACGAACATGTCAAAAACCGTTAAAAGCGCCCCCCCCCCCGAGTACTTTATTTTCGTAAGACACCAAACTTCAAATTAGCGTTTAGACCCAAAAAATGCAAAACTTAGCCGGGTTATCTAAATAATAGTCTTATTACTTGCAAAGTATAGAATCCACTTTTTCATAGACGGAACAGTTTTATTTCGAGGTTGGTATTTAGTGTTTTAGGTTAGGTTAAGTCGACACAATTATGATTAGGCGAAACAGGATTAGGCGAAACAAGATTAAGCGTAACAGGGTGCGCGCGTACAAACATCCAAAATCAAAATGCAAAATGGGACAGTTTGATGTAAAAATGTCATTTTTTTTAAAAAAAAGTGAGACTTGTCATTATATTGCTCTTCAATTCTATAGCAACAATCTCAAACTGGTAAAAAAAACTTACAACACTTCGTTTTTTATCAATCAATACGTAAAGTCAGTCGTCGATTAGGGCGTGGTTAAGAAATTTCAAATTAAACTAGCAGTAACAGAAAGGCGTGGTCAAGAAATTCTGACAAATTCTCGCATTGGAATGAAAGTCGCATATACCGAAATAATCATTGTCATCATCATGCATGTATGTATATAAATGTATACTGTAGAAGCAACTTGCAACCAGCGTTTGGTCCACTTGATGACATTTTTCGACAACACTATAGAAGCAGTGGAACATAACGTAGACCGAACTTTATATATACCGTACCGTACATTTTTGGCAGCAGCTGTGTATTGTTAAACGGATGACTAGTTCTTGTTAAAACACTAACGAGATCAGGGGGGTAACCACTTTTTTTTTTACAGTAGAGTCCAAAGTACCAAAGTGGATGCAACGAACAACAACAATATCCACTATAGCGCGTGGGCGTCTATAGAAAACGGAAGAGTTGTTCTCTAGGAAACAGTAGGAGTTCGATATTTCTTTTGTTGTTCACGTATATATATATATCTATATATATAAATAAATACGGTGTATCTTTGAAAAAAACTTTACAAAGATGGAGTAGTAGTAGGAGAAGAAGAAGAAGACACAGGTGGTTGAAAATCTGGCGGAATCGCGAAGCAAAGACGCGGAATAACATCGCATTGGTGAGTGGCTTCGAAGCGTGAAAACTTGAACCACTCGTGTGGTTCGTTAGGCCTATATGGTGACCACAACGCCAAAATGTCGTCTTTTCTTCCACTAATGAGTCGTAGCAACCGATGGGAGTTCTAATCCATTGTCAAAGTTTACTTCGAACACACAACCAATATCCTTTCAGTTCTTTTTGCTTTCAATGCAGCAGTAGGAACTCGTTTAAGACGATTCCGCTCCAATGAATTTTTCCGCTTCAAAAAATAAAAAGGAAAAAGTTGTTAGGTCCCTAAAGATTTTATACTACTAAGCTTAATGAATTTATTTCGGACAAGGCTTTTTAGCAATTTTTGTTTTCTATTCAAAATATAATTTCGATTTTTAAAGACGTTATTTTGGTATCGAAGTAGTTTCTATGGTATCTACGTGAGTAGGGTTAAAAAAATTCTGGGAAAGAAATGCAGTCGAACCTCGTTAAACCGCCATCTTTAGTGCCTCGTTAAACTGTCGCCCATAAAAAAAGCTGACTTTTTTTAGGGGGTTGCAGTTTAAAGGGGCTTTGTGTATTTTATGTTCATATTTGAGTACGGTATTTTGTCTTGCTAAAAATGTCTTTGCAATGCACACATTTCGTGAAGTTATATTTTATGCAGAAAATATGTGTAATGTATGCAAATGTAATGTAAAATATGTATACACTACTATCAGAGCAAGACTTTTTCAAGCCATCTCTGTTTATCGTCCAAAATGTCAATTTTCTTGACAAGATTCGAAAAATTTTCTCTTATAAATTGCTGACTTTACCGTGTATGGTTTTTGTTTTCTGACTTTCCCGTTTGACCGTTCCTCATTTTGTCGATTTAATTTAAATGAATTAATCCAATGAATACAGCGATATAGGAATAAATAAAACATTACATTCATTTATTTTTGTTAGTTTTATTAGGAAATAAGATTATGATACCATTGACATCGACATTTAATGGTTACTAAAAAAATCGTCTTAAGCGGGTTCTATTACCTTTTATCTACGACTAAACTACTTACTGTGCAATTTATTTTGGAGTGAAACCATTTAAGAGTCCAGTTCACCACAGTCTAATAGTTTTGTGCTTTGGTGTTTGTCACACCCAAATCTTTGAAAGACAGTTTAAGAAAAACTTTCTGAAGAACAGGTGAGAAGGTAAAAATTGGAACCCGTGACCGGCAGGTGAGTCTTGTGCCAAGCTAGCGTGAGAAGGTTCCTTTTTATAGAGGAGACCTTCGAACCCCTTTGAGCACAAGTGGCGGCAAGTTGGCAAGAAAAGATAAAAAAGGGGGATCGTGTCAAACAAGAGAACACAATGTGTATAAACAGCTTCGAGTTGGGAATACCTTTTAAAAGCTCGCAAAACGTGGTACCCAGAAGCAAAGAAAGCCTTGTTTAGACATATAACGAGCTGAAAACCTGTGTGAATTCCTTCCAATGAATGTAACTCGTACACACAAAAGAATCAATAGATGTACTCGACGTGGGGCCCAAAATGTAAATAAAGTAAAAACCCTTAGGAACAATCGGTTTACTATCTATATACCTAGTATAGAAAGAAGGATTTCAGAGACAAAAATAAATAGGCC
>JAQIWH010008449.1:0-10254 GCA_034695005.1 Cryptops parisi | reverse complement strand
GTACCGATATTTTAGCAGTAAACACCCAATGACATGTGGTTTCACAAAATTTCTAAACTTTTGAAAAGTAGTTGTATATCACCACTATTTCACGTCATTACTTCCTTACTAACTCACAAGTGAAGCTAATATAAAAGGTATAATTAAAAGACAATGACCTTTTAAGCTTCTGCCAAAAGGCCTCAGTCTTTTTTTGGCAGAGTCTGGAATGTAACTTGCCGTATGAACGTGGACTTATTATTATATATTGGTTTGAAAAATCTGCTCTTTGGGGACATATATATCTCAATAAGATATATATTTTACAAGTGTTACCCGCGTGATACATAGTTTTTTTTAATACAATGCATTATCATTTTAGTTCAATTAAAAATCTCTGTTTATTGACACTTTCAATTATTTCGTTCCTATGTATTATTATGTTTACTCTAAGGTTAAATTTTGCAACCAGAAAACATATATCACATCATTAAGCAGAAAGTTGCAGTATTTCGCTGAGGAAATAAGCATTTCATTCAGTGTCATTTGAATAAGATAAAAACTTGGTTATCTTTTGAAATATTGTACTTAGTTTGTAATAGATGAAAAAATATCTGCTTAGTTAGCTTTTATAATATTGTAATATGAAAAATCTATGGTAAATGTAGAGTTTACGGAAAGCTATTGGTTTGTTAGAATGAAGTAGGATACTACTATGTTTAGTTTCATTGAATCGACTATTATTTATTGAAAACGTTATACAAATTTAATTTAATAATACTTCCATTTGAAAATACAGTAAGTAAAGTGGTTCTGAATAAAATCAACTGTTCGCTGTTTCTACTATTCGTGGTTAAAAACTCAGCATTGCTCAATATAACTTGCAATCGAAGGAGAGCGCAGGCAATGGGACTTAAAGCGTGAAAGTCAGTAATATTTAGAACTTCACTAATAAGTCATATGTAATTGTCATATTCTTATTCCTTAGGCCTATGAGAATGAGGAAAATCTGTAACAAAACCCGTTACCAGAACAAGTCCCCGGAAAGGTACCTTTACTTAAAGAAACCATAAAAAATTTCTTTTTTTTTCAAAAACTTTTCTGTCGTTTTTTCCCGGGGCCCGTATACTCCTCTTTCGGCGTCCACTCTGATTCCATTGAATAGGAGCTTCAGTAGCTAGACACGCACACTGCGCACCTGGTACACGGCGACACGGTGGTAGACAAAGTGACGGATCATCGGTTGGTGGTTCGGTTGTTATTACGGGTGGTTCTATGAGAGATGAAGATATTCGTTTTTTAGATTTTTTTTTAATTCATTTAATTTCGAAAAAAAATTATGTTCACAGAGTATATTTAACTGCGGGTGTACGGAATTTCGCAAACTGGGTCTGGTTCACCGTCGGGTGATGATTCTATAAGAAATAAAGATATGCGTTGATAGTTATATACCTTTATTGAACTATTTAATTTGGAAAAGATATTATGTTCACAAAGTAGCTACGTATATTTAACTGCTCAAGTTCTGACCACTAAAAAAGTTCGAACGCGTTGTTTAATGCGCAGTTTAACTACACTGGTTTGGCTTAATTCATAACAAATGATTTCAAACTGATAACGCCTTTAGTGTAATTATTGGTACAAAAAATACATCAGAACAAAGTTTCAACATTTTACAAATATTTGAAGAACCTGGTATAGAAGGATGTTAATAACATTTTTACAATTTCGAGGAAAACGCGTTTATAGATACGAACTTGCCTTGTTGTCTGTGAGCCGCTTCACACTTCTTGAGCTAATATCTTTACACGTATTGTTGTTGTTTTGCTGAAAATTATGTTTTAGGGAACTCCCTAAAGCATTCGAAAATGGTTTTAAGTCATTTTTGACAAAAATGTTAACTAACACTCTTTTACACCAGGCCCTTCGTTTACTTTCCATGTGCCTGTTCTTCCAGAGTGGCGTCTTATTGCTGCATTTTGCAGTTATCTTTTTTAGACATTACGAGTTCACTTCAGTATGGTTAATACTGCTAAATATTTACTTTTCTTAATTTTGTCTATAGTGTAAGGTCGCTCCTTTAATGCGCAAATCGATGTTTTTGCGATTCGTTAAATGCCGTTTTGTATTTTCAACCGCGGCAAAATAACTAGCTTTACTGCACGACACGAAATCCTAGCTGAATTTGATTGAATGTAAAGGATTCGAACTGACTATAATCTAAAGGAGGTTTCACATGTCAAACTTTTTAATTCAAACTCTATCAATATCAACTATTTTTCTGACATCATATCATAACTGGGCACAGTTAATCGTTAATCTGTTAACATTACCATAAAAGGTTACTTTTTTATTATTATATGTTTTTCAAATCTAATAATAAAGAAGTGACCTTCTATGGTAATGTTATGGTTAACGGATTAACGATTAACTGTTCCCAGCTATGCATCATACACACATTCGGGCATGTTTCAATGCTTTTGTTGTGTTTGCTTTTATTGTTTCACTAAAAGAACGAAAACGCGCCTGGGTGTGTGTATGACATAAAAAATTGGGATCGATGTAATTTGATTGAAAAAGTTTGATGTGTAAAATGGGTTTAACAGACAGTGCTATGAAAAAAGCAAGGTTGTTCACCTCTTGCCATCAGTCGTGTTACTTCAGCTGGTGGTGATATTTTCATGGCCCAAATGAGGTTGCATCCCACGACGAGAAGCAATGGCAAAATACTTTGCTTAGGAAAACCTCGTTCGATCATGGTTACTCTAGAACTGTAGCCTGAGAGTGCGCAAGTAGCCAAAATAAAATTAGCAGTACTGAAAGTCAATATTTATGAATGCCAACATACAGCCTATTGCTTGCATTTTTACATGCTTTATTAGTTAATAAACTGCATCACGTCATTAAAGCACTGGTGACCAGATGTTAGTTGTGATGAAGCTTACTAATAAAAAACTCACTCAAGATTAAGCCATACACATGCTGACACGTATAACTTACATGCTGAATCATTAAGGGTAAAAGTTCAGAAAGTGAATGAAGTCAATACGTTTATACAGAAGAAAAATCAATTTGATATATCACTAATGTAAATTATTATCAATGACATTCAAAGAAATTAAAGCAGTCGTTTAATGCTTGGTATTTTCATGAACAAACAGTACTTATTAAATGAAAGATATAGAGATTGGCGTGAAAAAAAATGGATTCTGTTTAAAATTGTACAAGCAATCTTCATTTCATGATATTTGTTTTCCTTTTTTTTGTCATCTTTCCATTTTTTTATTTTTATTTTTTGTTCTATTACGAGTTTCTTTTAATATTTGGTTCTTCGGACTGGGTTAATAAAATAAAATGATAATAATAATAATAATAAATTAGTTGATGAAGTGGTTTCACGTTTCTAGGTTAAACGGTTTGTTGATGACAACTTTGTTCAATGAGTATAAAGTTGCGTTTTATATATAAAGAATTAACCCAAGGAAACTGAATCGTTGAACTTTTGGTAAATTGTAGCACTCGTGGTTTTCAATTGTGTAAGTTGAATTGGTTTATTATTCAATGCTGCGGGTAGCAGATAGTGAGAGGTTAAAGTTTTGGGCGTCAAGATAGATTCCCAACTCTCTTGCGGTCCACATATCGAGATGCTTATTTCAGAATTAAATAGAATATAATATGTTTATAGTAAAGCGCCTAAAAAAATATCCTCACTAATGCTGAAAAAAAAAATTTTTTATTGCAAAAATTGAATCCGTTGTCTCATACGGCATTCTCTTATGGGAGGAGACGCAAGCAGTTTTAGAGTCAGACGACTATCGGTCGCTTATAATAGAGTGTTAAGATCACTGTTTAATTGGAGCAGATTTCAGTCAATATCTGCAAAATGTAAAATATTGAGGATCTTCACGGTAAAAAAAAATTATCCGATACCATAGAATTAGGGAAGTTCTCCGTTTCTTGATGAATACTGAACATCCTCTTCACTACTATAACAAGTATTTTAAACGACAGGACGTAGGTAGAACTGTGAACTTATTTAAGTTTGTTCTTGATGAAATCACTCTCACATGGACTGATAAGAAATATCCATACAATGTTTTTGCAAAGTGGAACAATCTCCCAATGTACTTAAGAAAAAAGATTATCACGGTTGATCTAACGAGCAAAAAGCTATTTCAAAGTTTTGATAGACTGTTAAGAAAGCATCTATTGTTTCTTGATTGATATTTTTTATGTTTTGTTGTTGTTGTTGTTTTATGTTGTGTTTTGTCTCTTTTAGACCCCTTGGTCTGTTCAAAAATAATAGAAAAATAAAGTGCTCTTTAAAAAGGGGCACCATCTCCCCCCTTATTTCTCAAAAACATTTTAAGTAGATTTTCTGGAGTGGGTGAAACACGTGTTCACACATTCTCCGTATTTATGAAAGATAATCTAAATACCAATTTTCAGGTGTTGAGACGTAGGTAGGCCTAACTTCTAAAGAAACTTTACCCCACGTTTTCATTCTCTCCCTCAAACCGATTTTGGGAAAGTGGAAAAGCACGTGTTTCTCTTTTTGAAGAAGAAGAATCTAAATATCAATTTTCATGACTTTGAGACATGGGTATCCTGTTCAAAATTTAATCCCCTTTTTTACACACCCCCCTCTCTACCGGATTTCCGGAAAATGGTGAAATATGTGTGTTTATTTATTTTCACAGGAAAATCTAAATATCAATTTTTACGTGTGTCACATCTTTGAGATATAAGCGTCATCTAAAAAAAGGTTAACTCCCCCGCTTTTTTCACCCCTTAGGGACGAAATTTTGAAAAATCCTTTCTCGGTCGGTGGTTACGTTATGAAAACAATGAACATTACAAATTTCACGTTTCTAGGTTAAACTGTTTGAGCTGTGCTTTCAGCTGTTTGTGTAAAACAAAACAAAATCATACATTTAATTCGTTTCTTTGTTTTTCCTAACCTAACTTGCAAAATAAACCCATAACTAAGGACAAGTAAATAGCAACATCAGAGGCTATAACCGGAAAGTACCCAAGAGTTTTCTCTAATTTATTGTGCGAACAATTTAAAGAGTTCGATGACTAAAATGTTACACAGACGGTTGTTGCGGATCACAGTTTGAGAAAAACCGATCTAGCGACTCAGAATGTCTACGTGTCAGCCAGCATTTGTACTACTTAATTTTAATATCTTAATTTCTTGTTAAAATAAGTAAGTACATGGTCTGCCAAAATGTTGTTAAACAAGTAATCAGAAAAACATTGTTTTTAGGGTCAACCTTTTATTCACTTTCTTTCTCATCTTATCTACCCAGATCTTATGTATCTTTTTCTTTCATTTCCCCTCTTTTGTTGAAAGGGATAAAAAGCCACCTGTCTTTCCCCAGGCGAGAATTCCCCTTTCCAAGTGGATGTAGAAGAACCGCACCAAACACTCTACCAGAAAAAAAAATCGAGTTTTCACATGCAAATTCTGTGATAATTACGCGACATCGAGCCTTCAAAATTTAATGAACTGAAATATGTGGCCGACTATGTCCGTGTGTCAAATTTCACCTTTGTGGGATATCGGGAAGTGGGTCAAAATTGACCGCAAAAAAAATACGAAACATGCACACAAAGATACAACGCGCAGATCAAGTTAAATAAAAGGTTGTAAATAAAATAAATTCAAAAAACTTTTACAAAAAGGCTTTTATTTTGCAAATGCACTAAAAGTTAAAAAATAAAATTTTCTTCAGTATCCTGAAATTGTTCTTAACACACATGACTTAAACTAAAAGCGTGGGATGGGCGCTAACGTTAATTAAATTTTATTACACAGGGGATGTGAGTAAAATTTTAAACCTGTACACCCTCGCTTTTATTTTAGTCAGGTGTGTTAAGAACAATTTTAGGATACTGAAGAAAATTTTATTTCTTAACTTTTAGTGCATTTGCAAAATAAAAGGGTATTTTTAAAGTTTTTTGAATTTATTTTATTTTATACTTTTTTATTTTGGTCATTTTGGACATTATGGTGTAACAAAAGAAGTAACCCACATCTGCCTTAGGGTTCAGCAGACAGCAGGCGTGGTATCCTTGACTGTGTGAATAAAGGGTTAAAACCTTATGTATATATCGACTTATCCACTCAATGAAGAAATACCGGCATGCACATTCAATGAGAAAATTTTCCAACTTCAAGTGTTGTTTTTACGAATTTCCAGGGGGGTAATCAGCTTTAATTTGTTATAATATTAAATTATATCTATAAAAACATAAGTATGCACAATTTCAAGTCGATTGGACATCGGGAACCAGGTTAAAAATAGCTTCGAATTTACGACTTCGAAAAGTTTGAGTGTAACACACAGAGTGAACTAAATAAAAGCCTTTAAAAAGGTGCACGGTATAAGTGGCATAAGTAATATCAATCTATAGTACATTTCCTTATTTATATCCGTTATGGACATCTATATCTATTGTGAATTTTCATATCCACTATGGATATTATCCATATTCATTAGCAATATTCACTATAGATATCTATACCCATAACCTTAATGGATATCAATATTCATGTCTATTATGAATATCTATATTCATTGTGGATATTTGTATTCATATCCATTGTAGATATTCATATTCATATTCAGTATAAATATCTTTAATGATATGAATATTTATAGTGGATATTTATATGAATATGAATATGCATGATGAAAATGGAAATGTACTGTATATCGATATTACCTATGTCACTTTTACCTTTTTTCTCATGGAAACGTTTTTTCGACGGATCCTGTATAGTAGTAGCTTGGTGTGTTGAAGTAATTTCATCGACTTGACGTTTGACTCTTTATTGAAAACTTGATACAGAGTTGATTTAATAGTAGTTCCATTTGAAGGTACGACTTTTACATTTTTAGGTAAAACCTCCAAAAAGTAGAATGTGAATAACAGTTGTATGGATAGCATAGGCTTCAACCGTCATTTACTTCTTGTTGTCGCAACCTTGCGGTTCTTAAGGAGTAGACCGAGCTTGACTTACGGAACATACACACACCGAATTATCACCATCGGCATAATGACATGGAGGCTCACACCCTTCACCTAAATTTAACATACAAGAAAAAAAATATTCATTTATTAGATTTTTCCCAATTCACTTAGTTTGGGAGGGGTTTACGTTCACCAGAGGCATATTTAACTGCAGAAGTTTTAAGCCAACTCAGCAGTACATACAAGTTGTGGTTTGACAAATACACTTGAATCGATTTTGAAGGGCTAAGTCACACTTTCAATCATTTTTTTTTGCGTTTCTGAAGCTACATAAGTAAATCTACAGTTTGGTGTTAAAAAAATTTGGTGTAAAATTAATTATAAGCCAGCTACATAGAAACGAAAATTATCACCACAATAAGAACTATTATGGTGAAACGTGTCCAGTATCAGCATGGTACTGGCCATTTTATGAACAGATCACATAATGATCTGTTTTATAATAAATATAATAAATATCAATAAATCTTATAAATTAATATAATATATTAAAATAATAAAATATAAATTTAAAAAAAAAATTTTTTTTTTTGACTCTGTCAAAGTTTTATTGCTGAATTTTCTTCTTTTTATTTGAATTTATATATCACGAGTCCTCTGTTACTAGGGTTATAAATCTAGTATCCCTGACCTTTTTCACTTCCATGTATTTTTCATGCAGTTATTTAGGATTGCTCCTCTCAATGTTTCTGGAGCTTTAAATAAAAGTAAGCGATCTTTAACCAATGATCATATAATTAATTAGCTTGACATAATGACATCACTACACAACACACTTGCATAAACTATAAACATGATACTGTATTTGAATCATCGACATTCAAACTATCTCCATTCTAATAGTCATCACCCATCGGTGTCAGGAAAACAAGGACATTACTTGGTGCTGGTTGGCTGGCTTCTGGTTGGTTGCTGGGTTCTGGTTCTTCATTGATGGCCAAATTGAGATTGAATTTCAGTAGAAAGCATCCGAAGACGAGGAGTAATGGAAACATGCTTGGAAAAACACCTTTGAACATTGTCGTTGTAGGACTGTAGAACCAATAAGTAGGCAAAAGAGACCCAGTGTTGGAAGTCGTCAAAAAACAAAATGGTCAAAAAAGATATGGTGTTGAAAGTTGATTTTCAAGATTGTCAGAATTAAGCATATTGCTTGCATATTTATATGGTTTACTAGTTTTGAAATTGCTTTGCCTACGATAATTACTGATGATCAGCTGCTAAAGGATTAGTAATAAAAAATTCACCAAGCTCTAAACGCCTGACACGTACAGTATACGGTACGTGTATACAAATACCCGTATATACACGTGCATTACAAATACACCTTACACTTACAGACACGTATACACGCTGAGTCATTAGATTTCATAATCTCAGGTGCGAGCGCAAATTTGCACTCCACCCTCTGGATTTAATAAACTTTCGGTTAAACCAAGCTTTTTTGATTCCCGTTTTAATTTTTTTAATTGTAAAACGACCGCGAGCCACGTCGCGGGTACCGCTAGTGGTAAATACTGTATATCTAGAAACTAATTGCGGATAATCAGTATTACTGAATTTGGTGGGATTGTGAACCCATATAAATCATTATAACTTTTAAAGATATTTTAATGTCACTTAAATGCCTCAAATTTTCATGCAGAAGTAGTTCGAACTATTGAAGGAGGAGTTTTAAGATATGAACAAGGTGTGTTTAAATTCACTGGATATTTCATCTATTGTTTTATCTGAAAATTGCCAGTTTATTTGTTTTCTCCTATACATTTGTTATCTGAATTAAAATAATGTGAGTGTGATATGACTACACTATTATACATTAACGTGTGAGCACGGACTTACAGTTAACTATAAGTACGTGGTGTGAGTGCTGTTGTATGAGATGAGACTAGTTTTAATTGCATAGTGAGAGGTGTATATTTTATCTCTTTTATTGTACCAGACATTTTTGTTGTTTTTTTCTCCATAAATTTATTAAGACAACCATTTCGTTGCAAATAGATTTTTCACTTTTTAAGTCGAAAAATAATCAAGTCCAAAGCATTGTTTTTAAACTAACAGTACTACTATAATTGTTTATTCATCCAAACAAGCGCTTAAATGTTGAATATGTAAAAAGTTAAAAGTGCAGACCTACTGGAAAGTACTTCAATTGGCCGTTGCCAAAAATTCCATCAATTCTATCAGGACCAATCGTTCTAAATAAAGACAAATATATGCTGCATGTGAGTAATTGTATAATACATAAGGCTATAAGGAATTTATGCATTTTTAATGAAAAGTGTCTTACAACGATCAGAGGGCCAAATATCTCCTGGACACCAACAATCACCAGATGTTCTTCGGTAACATTGGCCCATGCATTGTTTCCTAGACACTTGCATGCTGGACTCGGTTTCAGATTGATCGATACGTGATAATTCGTTAGTATAGAAAAATAAGTGATAAGTGTATGAATAGACATTCAATCAGAATGATAAAATATTGCAAACATCTTAGTAATTTACTTCGTAGAGGGCAATAACAACTCCTATTGAACCTCTTGCAATATCGAGGACATCGCTCGAGTCTTTTTGCATCTAACGAGTTGTGGAGTATTATGTATAGTTAAAGTTAGTAATATATTTGTCTATAGTTACAAATGGGGTAGCTAACCTGAAAATACAAAGCATCCGATGATAAGCAGAATTGTAATCGCTTTGCACACCCTTTGCATGTTTGTACCTTTGCACGATTTTTGATATCGTATGAACATCAACGGTGATAACTGTGTTATTTTGCCAATGGCATTACCTAGAAAAGTAGTTATTTTATTGTTTTGCAATTTGATTTTTCACGGTGAAGGGAAATAAATTTTCAACAGTTTTAAATGTTATTGTAACAATAGACAGACCGGTCGTAATTCGAGAAAACGCTTGTAATTGCAATAACACACTTTAGTGTTTGTTTTGAATATGAATCGAAATTTTTTTTTTAAAGTTTTGAAGCTGTAACACAATTTGTTGATTTCATAGTTGATAGAATTTAAATGTTGGTTCACGCTGTAAAATATTTATACAGTGGAGTTCGGTTATTATGATCACTTTGAAACCATTGCTTTCGATAAAAAGCCAGCTGATAACATGAAACGATGGGAATTAAACATTGAAAAGTGTTAAAAATTGAATGCTGCACCTTAAATAACATATTAAAAAACATAAAAGAAAATAAAAAATAATAAATTCTTTTACC
>JAQIWH010008448.1:0-10257 GCA_034695005.1 Cryptops parisi | reverse complement strand
TAACAGAATATAAATCTGAAATATAGATTGGCTATCCTGACAAGTTGTCAGTCTATATAACTTTGAATTAAAGTATTTGAATTATAAATTAAATTAGATTAACCAAATATACCTGAATACCCACAAAGGTTAACTCACCAAATATTGATCACAAATACTGTACACAACAAGTAATTGTATGTAACTAATATTGGTACCGATTACGACCAAATTTACCACGCATACCATTGTAGTGTTCGTTTTCTCAATGTAAAATAAAATATTCTATTATTTTGGAACGCAATTGTGGATATTCCTTTATTTTGGAACACTAAAGGAGAATGTTTTACCCACATCCATTCATTATTTTATAGAGAAAACGATGGGCTTTCACATGGTGTGTGTAGATCTATGATTGGTGCAGAGGTTCGAGAAATATTGGAATCCAAACTTGTGAGGGAAGTTCATTTTGAAATTATAGAAACTTTTTTTTTTTTGTTTGTAGCTGTATATCCATATTTTTCATTCAGTTCATTTTAAAATTGATTATGCAATTATATTGATTGTGCATGATAACTGATTTTATAATCTATGGTCCAATTTACAGCAGCACGTCGATTACCCGAACCAATTGGGAACATGGACATAGGACCGATCTGTTTGCATAATGGGACATTAGAAATAGAAGGATATATACATACAGTGTACAAGTAGAAGAAGGCTTATGGAGGGCCCTGCTTAGTTGGTAGATCTGCTGCTTATTGGAATGTGTTTGTCTGTATAATTTGTGATATTTGTATTTCACAAACTATGAACATGCTTAAGATAGGAAAAAGTTGCAGCGATTCAGTACATTATGTGATGTTTGTAAGTCATAGGTTAGTTTGTAAGTTAACCTAACCTAACCTGATATGGGCATTTATTCATGCCCAAAAATGGACATGAATAAATTCATGTTCATTTTTGCATTGAGAAAGGTCTTCTCTGTGCGAAGCGATATATAGGAGTAATTTTTGTTTGTCGCAAACAAATTTTCTGGTGTATCAGTTCTACGATTTCGATCAATGTCAAAATGGAAATGCCTAAAAAAGCACCTAAACTTCCACCGATGTCAGAAAGTAAGTTGTATAATTTGTACGAATAGACTTCCTCCAGTTTTTCTAGCATGTCTGCGAACATGAACGTCAGATGAGTCATTTTCTTATCGATGTTTTGGTCTAAAAAGTAGTCGATGTCGTATATGGTTCGATCGCAAATTCTGTGGCTGCATTCACATTCGCTTGTGTTGATGTTTCTATAATAGTATAAAGTTGCTTTAAATGCAGTCAGGAATTCGTCGATATCAGCGCAGGGTTCATGGTATGACATATTCATGAAAGGCATGCTGAAAATAGCACAAAACTATTTCAGATTATGGATTACTTGCAAATTTCAAGTATTTTATTAGCCATTTTTCTTTCACCTGCAGGTGACTTGCTTTGACAATTTCTCATCAACGCAATTATTCCAACAGTCGGTAACAATATCTTCGGCGTAACAAGGATTTTCCACTGCATTTAATAGCTTGAACTACAACGAGCAATGTGAAATGGATAATGGTAACTTTTCATAAGGCCACTTGATACTCGCAATTTTTGGTGTGGCAAGTCATGGGCAAGTGACATTTGTGGACAACTGGGACAGCGTCTTGCCAACCAGTTGAAAGATGCCAGCGTCACTTGTCAACAAATTGCCATACCCGAAATTGCGTAACTTTTGCGTATCACAGAAAACCTTAAAGGAATTTCTCGTTAAAATTGAGGTTCTTGCCTTTTTCACGGTTATTTGTCCAGTACTGAAAAACCAGTCGTTCACTTTAGTTGAAAAATAGAGGACGTTGTGCTTAATGAGATTATTCGAGTGATGAGCATAATACTAACGGGAAGAGATTTAAAAATTATTTATAACATCGTAGAAAATGGTTTGAGATTTTCTGGAAAAGTATTTAGTAGTATCTTTTATTTTTTGTTTTTTTGTTTTTTTTTAAATGTAGGAAAAATTGGCTTTTCCATCAAACTACTTACATAGAGTCCACTTTTGTATTCATCGTTAGCTCGTTTCATCCATGTCTCGATAACTGCAACTATTCTCCCACCTATAATAAGTTTTGACCAAAAAGGCATTGGATCATTCCAAAAATTTTGAATTACAGCGACGGAAAGGTTGCGTCCTCGATCTCGAGTTATGCTTCCGGCACTTGAAATTAGCGTCATTTTGGTGTGTACTCCTTTGTATTCCAGTGTTTCGTCTAAAAAGAAAATTCAGCACTTTTTGGCTCAATTTTAAATTTATTTTGTAATACAACATCCCATTGGGACAAACGAAAACATGAAATAAGAGATGAACAAAACAAACTAAACAATATTTCACAAACTTAACAAATTTCAAACCAGGGTTCTGATGGTTCGAAAGAGATTAGAATTAGAAACGTTGTTTTTTATGTCTGAATGGTTCCTTTTTGACAATTGACATTGATGGAAATAGTCATACGATATGGCTATACGAGAATCGAACCCACACCAGTTGTATGAAAACGGGTGTGGGCACGATTTTCGTATGAAACCAATTCGTCATACGAATTTTACCTTATCAAATGCTTAATGTGTGTAGAATTTCCAGTATTTCTCTTGACAGGTTTTTTAAAATAACCCTTCCGTCTCAAATTATGATATACATTTTAGGTAAAACTGTCTGATCATAGACGGTTGTAGGGTACTGTAAGTTTTAATTGACTTATGTAGTGTTTTTTCTGGTATTTTAGTAAAGGGAGTTTTACACGTGGTACTTTTTCATTCAAATTCCATTGGTTCCAACAATTTTTTTTTACAGTTATACACACATCCGGGTACGTTTAAAGACTTTTGTGTGTTTCGTTGTTTGACCGTAAACACGAAAACGTACCCGGACGTGTGCGTCAGAAAAACAGTTGGAATCGACGGAATTTAATTGAAAAGGTTTGACGTATAAAATGGGCTTCAGTTGGCACCACTTATAATTGTTTTTTTGTTGTTTTTTTTTTTGAGCTAGTGTCATGTGACATGGCTCATGTCATGTCAAAATGCATGCAGTTCAAAATGACACCCATTGTGACTGCAATAATGAACATTTGTCTTCAGAAAATTGTACTTCACACAGTACAGTCTGTAACGAAACTATATAATTAACTTTGTGTGCCGTGCAATAAAAACATGGTCTGCACAGCCCACCAGCTTCTCTATTGTGTCACTGAACGTGACACAATAGACGATTGTTCATTATAAGAGTTTGCTCGTTGGTTGTATCCAAAGAGCAATTTCATTCCTGAAACTGCTTGTTGTGCGAGGAGCTCGTTGTAGGAAACTTGGTTGCATAATAATTTCAAGATTTCAATGTTTGACTTTCTATTGAGACTTTTTTGTAACCACCAAAAAGTCTTCATACAAAGGTAACTGTTTCTCATTTACACCAAAGTGCTAAATAAACGTATCAGTAAAATATAATAGACCACCTTGCATACCTAATGTACTGTATAGATATAAAAATGTAATAGTGCATCGGTAATTGAAATGCTCACTCAGTTGAAGCGTACTGCAAATACCCCATATAGTGCTCTTCGATGAATAAGAAGGTAGGTGCATTGGCTCTTTGCTTGTTTTTTCCCCGCTCTATCGCCAAAAAAGGAAAAACTACAAGTGAACGAATGGTAGGACTATGAAACACGTGTATGTAAGAGAACGTATACAAACCGATGCATAAACTTCCATATCGGTAGGATCTATTCTAAACAATTCCACCCATAATTGCTGGATGGTGTAGTTACTCATGTCAATAAGATCTTGAACAACTTGACTTACGGTGAAGTTATTGTCAGCTTCCTCATTTTCTTCCAACTCCAAGCCTGAGTTATCGTATTTGAGGATGTAATTCAGCAGATTGTGTGCGGATGGCGAACAGACGGTCATACGGGGAAATTGAACATGTTCATGTTCTTCTAATGTCATTCGAGTTATTATAGGATTGGTAATGAAGCGATGAACCATCGTTCCAACATGATAAATTGAAATACAAGAGATGGTAATCATTGCTGAAATCCATAACATCTTTGCTTTTCTGTTGTAACGTGGATTTTGCAGTCTTTCGAATCCAGTTATACTCAATGATAATTCGGGTAGTTGCTTTTGCTTCTTTTTTATGAAACGTGGCATTCTGAATCTTTGTGTGGAATGCATTTTGTGTAATTTAAAAGAGAATGATTTAGCAGCCAATTTGTAGTATCCTCAGTCGTAAAACACTGATGATCCTTTTGGTAGTGTGAATGAACAAAAAATGTAGTGTTGCAGAATTTCCTGTACACGTGTACTGACTGTAAGTACCGATCATCTAGTGATGATCTCACCGATCACTACTGGTGATTGTTAAACAACAGTGGCGAAGGGTGTGTTGATATAAAATGAAGTAAAACTTTTAATTTATAGCTTTATTGGAAACGTGCTGTTTCAGTTGAACAAATGAAAACCAAATGTCGTAATTCATTTTTAGTATTTCCTGCACTTGTAATGCGTTAGTGATATTACAATGTACGTCGAGTAACCGGTCATATAGATCAATACAGATCACAGGTGTAAGTATAGATCAATTGTTCAACACCAGTGGTGAAAATTTGTTGATAAAATTTCAATGAATCCCGCAAAACATTCTTATTTACAGTTGTATTGAAAGTACGCTGCGTTCTTTTAGTTGAACAAATGAAAATCAATTGTCATAATTCATTTTTAATATTTCCTGCACTTGAAATGCGTTAGTTAGTGTACATAAGAATATCGGTTCATACAAGATAGGATCGAAAAGTCCAGGAACTGAGTTTGTACAGTAACGTGCGTATATAGCAAACCAATGGTGGGTATGGCGTACGTATATAGCACACCGTTACATGATAGTCACATATTTCTCCTGTGCAGAGACAAAAGTTCGTCCACTTACAGTAGGTAACGTGATCGCTGCGGTGCACTCGGGTATTGTGATGACCAAGATATCTCGCATGGCTATGTGACAGAAATGGTGGCAAGTTGTGGATTCCAGAAGTCCAGAGGTCATCACGTAACAAAGTGGATACACATCCATCTTCAAAATAAGCCACCTCGCAAAAAACGCACTTCTGCTGGAGGGTGTAGACTGTAGAGGGCATCCAAGCACTTTTTCACTTATTTTTTTATTAATGGCATTGCTGTCATACAGTCACAGATGTACCTTGGTCACAAGACCCATGTGATCACATTACTTACTGTACGTGGACGAAACTTTGTCTCTGTACAGGGGGGAGGGTAGTTTATGTCTTCCATTACCTAACAATAACCGTCGGTCTGTTATATACGTACATTCCTATACGAGCCAACTCCCTGAACTTTTGGGTCCTACTCGTAGCTCATTTATCATTTCTCACATTCTGCAGGACGTTTTATTCTGGATATTATGGTTGAAAAAGGTAATTTTGTTTGTTATTTTGGAATCCAATTGGATGGACTGCTCACTGCTGGTTGCTCCAGGTATTAATGGTTTGAAGGTATTTTTTGATGTTATAATCGGTGATGTGACGTTCGAAGATATGATACTGGTAGGAGAGAAAATCACCTTTGATGAAGGAATATAGCGTGGAATTAAGTGTTAATTCTTATAAAGAATTACAGACGTGAAAGTAGAATAAAGCGCTGTTAACAGCACCCTAGAGAGATTGCTATCCATTGGTAGATTGGATAGCAGTTTGTGGGTTATAAGTGATTTGAAAGAATCTTTCTTTAAAAATCTATATTGTTCATTAGGTTTCTTATTATTATGCAATTGAAGGGCCTGGTATAAAAGGGTGTTAAGTAACATTTTTTCAAAAAAAGCTTAGAAGAATTTTCGAATGTGTTAGGTGCAATTTTACGTCCTTAACGCATAATTTTGAGTAAAACAACACTATGTGCAAAACTATTAGTGCAAGTAGTGTGAAGTGGCACATAGACAGCACGGCAGGTTCAGATCTTAAAACAGTTTTCCACGAAATTGTACAAATGTTATTTAACATCCTTTTACACCAGGCCCTTCAATTATGCATACTTGATTTTAATAGCCGATTCATTTTATTTATTTATTTATTTATATTTATTATCTTGACCGTCTCAAAGGGACAATTGACATACAGTTATGAAATGTAAGGTACAGAATATGAAAAAAAATGACCGATTTTATGAGGTACGTTCTCATTGATTGGATCTCATTTGTTTTTTTTACGCTTTATATTAGCTTCATATTAGCTTGTAAGTGACTTTGTGAGTTTGTGAGCTGGGAATTGAACGTATACTGGCCTCTAAAGACGTTTATGATAATAGACTGTATGGTTCAATGGACAAAAAATCTCATAAAGTGAAACCTACATAAATCAAAAATCCCTTAAGTCCAATGTAACAAAAATTGTACATTACTCGAAACTTGCATAAATCAATATATGTATCACAAAGATATTACTCAAAGATCGCGTAAATATAAATTCGCTTGAAGCGAAACTATATTTGATCAAAAATCAGACAAATCCCATACTATTAGTTTTAACAAAAAATTATACCATCACCTCTTATACGTTGATTAGCCCTAGAAAAAAATTGTAAAAATTTTGTAATGTGTTTTCTAGTTTTGTAGGGGTTCTCTCTACCCCATTTGTTGCTTTTCAAGTTTTGCTGTTTTATCTTGTTATAGTTCGGTTATTGTTAACTGTATGATGAAAAAAATAAAAAAATAAAATAAAACTATATATTAAGCGCACGTATCCCTTAAAAAACATTTTTAATGTGCTTGTTAAAAATTAAAACTAGAGGGCTAATTTTAAGGATAGGCCTACTAGTCCTCTTGTGAATACACTTCTTGGGCTTTTGCCTCATTAATTTTTTGCATAAAACTAAATATTAAGGTGCAATTTTCTTTGTTCTTTATATAAAAACTTAGATTAAAAATTCAACAGATGATCGTTTGAACATCATTGGTGTTATTCTTTTAAATAGTGGGACCTTACCCTGCTAATACCGTAGGTTAGGTTCCAGACCCTTCCGAAAAGCACAATGTAGCCTTTTTTTTACTGCATATCAAAATTCAATATGTTTACACAAACATGTATTATGTTACCAGCAGCGTTAATATAAAAAAATAAACACAATACAAAGTAAAATAAATTCATGAACTGATAAACGTATCATGCTGAAAATCGGAAAATCAAAACTAGCAGAAATCTTACTATTTTTCTTAGTGTTGATTTTCCTATTTTAGGCGAAAGATATTACTGTATGTAGTTAATAGATCTGCTTATTGGGACGTGCGTTTGTGTTTCACAAATTACAGCATAATAAATCATGGTTAAGAAGGAAAAGGTTGCTGTGCCACATTCATATATTCACGACTCATTAAGAAAAGAGTAAATTTAATACAATTTTTGTATTGAGAAAGGTCTCCTCTGTGTAAAGCAATACTTCGGAGTGACTTTTTGTTTTCGGAAACAAATATTTTGTTGTATTAGTTCTACGAGTTCGACCAATGTCAAAATGGAGATGCCTAAAAAGGCACCTAAACTTCCACCAATGTCCGACATTAGGTGGTGTAATTTGTACGAATAAACTTCTTCCAGTTTCTCTAACATGTCGGCAAACATGAACGTCAGATGGGTTTCATACTCATCAATTGTTTTGTCCAAAGAGTAGTCGATGTCGTATATGGTTCGATCGCAAATCCTGTGGCTGCATTCACATTCGCTGTTGTTGATGTTTCTATAATAGTATAAAGTTGATTTAAATGCATCCAGGAATTCGTACATATTAGTGCATGTTTCGTGGTATGACATATTCATGAACGGCAGGCTGAAAATAGTACAAATGTCTATCAGATTATGAATTACAGTACATACAAATTTCAAGTATACTGATAGGCCACTTTTTTCACCTGCAGTTGACTCGTTTTGATAATTTCTCATCGATACAATTATTCCAGCAGTCGATAACATCAACTTCGGCATAACAAGGCTTTTCAACTGCATTTAAGAGCTTGAACTACAACAAGCAATGTAAAATTGGATGTTAATTTCTCTTAAGGGATTTTTTATTGAAACTGAGGTTCTTGCCTTTTTCATGGTTATTTGGCCAGTGGTGATAAAGCAGTCATTTATTTTTCTTGTAAAATAGAAAACGTTGTGCTTAATGAGATTGTTCGAGTGATGCGCATAATACTAATGTGAAGAGATTTAGAAATTATTCGTCAGACGAGAAAATAAATTGAGGTTTTATGGAGAGGGTCTTATTTTAATAATATTTTGATTTGTATTTTTTTTTTCTAAAATTTAGTGAAAAAAATTGGCTTTTACACCTAAATACATACATAAAGTCCAGGGTAGTATTCTTTTCCAACTCGTTCATACCATGTATTGACAAATTTCGTTAATCTCCGTTTTAAAGTACGTTTTAACCGAGGACGTATTGGAGCAAACGCAAACTTTAGTGACGCAACGATGGTAAAGGTTATTCCTCGTTCAAGAGTTACTTCTCTTGCTTTTGTAATTAGTGTCAGCCTTGTATGTACTCCTTCGTATTTTAGTGTTTCGTCTATAAAAAAAATTCAGCACTTTTTGGCCCTATTTTCAGTATTAAACATGTTTTGTATGGTTGAATAGAGTTAGACTAGAATCTGAGACATTGGAATGGTTGTTTTTGGCATTAATTGAAATACAGTCGAGCCTCATACAACGAGTTTTGATTTGGTGTGGATACGACTCTCAGTATGAGAGAAATTCGTCGTATGAACAGAATTTGACCCTATGAAGTGCCTAATTTGTGCAAAATTCTCAGAGTATTTTTCTTCACAAAATTTCTAAGCTAAAATATTTTGAAATCAGTCTTCGTAAATGGACGTAGATAATCCATGTGATTTGCAAAGTTCACTCATTTTCAACCCTGTCGTAATTTTGTTTTAATTTTATTTTGAGTGACATACAGTAGTTTATTAGTTAGTTGACTTATTTTTTTTTTTTTACAAAACTAAAAATAAGAAAAAAAATTGGTTTGAGAAAACATTGTGTCCAACGAGCTTCTTTATTGTGTCACTGAACGGTGCTTGTTATTAGAGTTTTTTGTTGTATCCAAGGAGCAGTTTCAACCGCTTGCTGTGTGAGAAACTCGTTATACAGGGTGTTTACGATAAATGTATCACTTTTCAAATGATTATAAATGTTACTATGGTGATATGCAAAACGTAATTGAACTCGATGCATGAAATGTTGGATTTTCTTTTTGTGCAGATATGTTTCGAACAGCTTTTTTCACGTAACTTTGTACTTTCTCTAAATTTCAGCACTTTATCTAATGGTACATAATTCTCTCATTGTTACAGTATAATTCGTAAATACAGTATGTCACTGTTTAGTTTTAAACTCGGTCGAACGACCTATTTAAAAGTGTTTATCGCAAACACCCTGTAGGAGGCTTGACTGCGCAAGTCTCCTACACATATACACAACATAGCTAATGTTCTGTATATGTATAGAAATGTAATAGTGTATCGGTAATTGAAATGCTCACTCAGTTGAAGCGTAGTGCAAAACCCCCATATTGTGCTCTTCGAAGAATTAAGTAGATTGCTTAGCTCTTTGTCTGGTGATTCTCTGCTCTATCGTAAGAAAAGAAAAAGGGGTGAATATTAGGACTAAAACACTTTTTTTGGCGGAAGAGAACGTATACAAACCGATACTGTACATAAACTTTAAAATCTGTAGGTTCTGTTCGAAACAATTCTTCCCATAATTCCTGGAAAGTGTAGCCGCTCACGTTAAACATAAATTGTAAAACGTCACGTGTTGTTTTAATATAGTCAAGTTTCACATCTTCAACTTCCGAGTTATCATCAAGTTCCTCATTGTCTTCAAGTTCCGAGTTATCATCAAGTTGCTCATCGTCTTCAAACGCTGAATTATCATCATATTTGAAGATGTAATTCAGCATATTGTGTGCTGTTGGCGTGCAGATGGTGATGCGTGGAAATTGAACATACTCGTGTTCTTCCAATGTCATTATGGTTATTATAGGATTGTTCATGTAGCGACGGACGATCGTTCCCACATGAAAAATTGAAATACAAGAGATGATGATCATTACTGAAATCCATAAGATCTTACCATTTCTGTTATAACTTGGATTTTGAAGTCTTTCAAATCCAGTTATACTCAATGATAATTTAGGTAGTTGCTTTCGC
>JAQIWH010008447.1:0-10257 GCA_034695005.1 Cryptops parisi | reverse complement strand
ATAAACATGGAACAGGGTTTTATGAAGCAGGAGGAAACGGGAGTGCCCCGAGAAAACCTGCCCCCGCGGTGTCAGACAACACCTTGTATAAAACTGTTTAGGTTAGTTAACATTTCCTCTTAAAAACATTTAAGTTTAAATTTAGGCCAATCTGTTAAACTAAGTTAAATTCTTAACATGGGTTAGTTTAGGCTAGTTAACAACATTTCCTCTAAAAAACACATTTAAGTTTAAATTTAGGACTAGCTATAGACCTGGACAATGCTAAATTCTAAAAAGTTAAATTTTTGCTTAACGTACCGTTTCAATGCTAATTTTATACATTGCCTAAACCAATGGGCTTTGATTTTGTGTCATAAGTGGCTTTGAATTTTATAGACTGCTTGAATTGTATTAATTGCCGATAACAGGTATATTTTGAAAGAGATGTAGAAAATTACCTTGGAAATCTAGAGTCGATTCGTAGAGTCCTGGGGCTCCGACTACTTGATGGGAAGGAAATATTTCCTCAATTTCTTCCCTGCATTTCAAGTATAAATTACAAATCGTGGACGTTCGCTAATAGTGGTTACGCGAAAAAAATTCTAATTTAATGAAATTGCGAAGCTAACCCATTAAATGCTATGGAGTTGAGAACGTTGATGATTTCATTAGGTCCAGCAGCATCTACTCGTGATGTTGTACATCTCGTTGCGGGAAGAAATGATGTATGAGTGTTATACCATCGTATACCCACGTGCTAACAAATAAACAATGACAACTCTCTAAAATAGAACAAAACATTCACAATTCAACTAAACTGGATTGTTTGCAATCACCATACCCGAGGCTCTAGGTAATGAAAAGGAACCAGTTGAGGACATCTTCCTGGTAGACTATTCTGAAGTATAGTTCTGCCACTTAGTGCGTTTGTTAGCACAAAAAGCAATGTAGAGAGAAAAAGGCAAAGCCAACACATTGCTGACTTCTTAACAGTCTATTGATGAACTGCTGACATTTAGAATCTTTTATATGAAACTTGGTACAAGAATTCAATGAGTAATTGAATTGGTTGGTTCCCAGAAAACATTGATAATTTAAGCTAAGTGGTTTTGAGAAGGAAACGAAAAAAATATATAATAATAGATCTAAGAAAGTAAAGAGAAGACACGGATGTATCGTATTGAAGAATCGGAATATTGTAATATTGTATCGTTTCTGCACTAATAATTACCCAGAAATCAAAGACGTGGAGCTAAATTTAGACATCCTAGTTAAGTGGTAAGAATAAACTAATAATTTCCAGTTACAGCATTTTTAGTGTGTTCGTCTGTATGACCAGATGGACAATAGTAAAAGCGAACTTCAACACGCCAGAAAATTCTGCAACTACAACTGATTCGTCAAGTATATAAGGTGATTTTTGTCAGCGCTACGTTTGCTAGCCAATGTTCATCAAAAACAGTTATTTTTAAGTCAATTCTAATAAACCTAATACACGACAGATTGCGACTAGTTTTTCAATTACAACAAATTTTGTCAAAAGTGTTTAAAACACACATTATCCTATATTTTATATCTTTAGCAACTGGAAATTGGTGAAATTGGTCTACTTTATAACAATCATATTAAAACGTTCAACAAAAATTATCAGAACAGAAACGAATCATACACTGAAACAGCTCATACGACAGGAACATGGTTACTTAGTATAGTACTTTGTTCAGTATAGTACTTTGTACAGTATAATACTTTACAAGTATTATACTGATTTTCAGTATAAGTATACTTTATAAGTATTATAATTCTAAATCGCTCAAAAACATGAATGTCTTTAAAAAAGTGCTGTTTTTAGCGTGTTCTACAAGATCTTGTACACGTTAGACGCTATTGACTGAAGAATTGACAGTTAAATGTTTTTAATGAATTATAAATCTTCTTGATTAACACGTGCTTTTATTTGACTGTTACTCGACAGGCAAGTTCTTGTCTAAAATGGCTATAACGTCATTGACCAGCCATTTTTTCATTGATTTAATAATTTATTTAATAGCTGGCTTATGACCCGTTTATAACTAACTATACCAGGTACAGTTTTAAATAACATGACGTTTAACAAAATAAATTTCTACATACTGCATTAGTCAGTTTTCCCAATCCCAACTACAGAATGTCGTACGAATTTAAAACTACAAGACAAAAAATGCACGTAATTCATGAATTTGTTGAATCAAGTTTTTCGCGCGGTCATCGAGCAAACTATGGAAATCATAGCATAGATTTATATATTATTAGAAAAGATATTTAATTGAGTTTTAATGTAATAGTTTTAGTTTCGGTATAGTCTAAGCGGTTTATGAGAAATAGCTTTTCGAACGTTGGTGACAGTTTTTCTGGTTCACCTTGTATATATCTATATTAATAATTAAGTTACTAATCTTGCTGATTACTGATCTTGTTAATTTTATTAAGTTTATTTCACGAAAACCACAAATTAAAACGAACTATAACTTTTAATGTTACTGCAATGCACACAGCTGAATAAATGTTAATAAGATGATAGTCACTACTTATTAAGCTGAAACTATATTAAAATTATAAAACTCATTAAACACCACAAACACGTCTGTATAAGTAATTTTTTATTCATTTGCATTTTATTGTAAAATATATATCATACTATAGGAGTTTTAAATAGTTTTATTGATCATTTGGCTTCTACTCAATGTTCCCAAAATCAATTGGTCATTGAGTCTGTTTAACTGTCCCGTCTTTCGCCAACTTGTTTCTCAAACTGAAAAAGAAACTCCACAATTTGTTAACATCTTTAATAACTAATAAATCATGTTCAATATAATTATTTATTTTTTAATTTATGAAGTAAAATTCTGCAAAATTCAGTAGCAATACGATGGTTCAATAATACGGTTCAAAGTTAGACAAAACCCAACTAATCAAACAATCGATGAATCCCCAAACGTTCATATATTGGTCTTCCAACTAACAATGGATTAGGTGGTACAGTGCATTTTTGAACCGGAAGTCGAAAAAACGAACTGACACTGGACCCATGACGACTTAAATACTTCAAGAACTTAACAATTTGACTCGTTGGTGTGTACGGTTGTTTCGAGGTTACAGCAGCGTATTCTAAAACATAAACAAATATTTTACAGTTTGTCAATAACTTTACATTCAACTGTAATAACAAAAATCGGTATATAGGAAGAATTACCGTAATGTCGGTTTCCAGGTAATTCGGCGCAACCCCATATCAAGTTGGAAAACAAATCAACGATAACGGCATAGTTAATGACAATAGGAATACCTGTTCGAATATCATATGTATGAAATGTGAGTTTGACTCTTTTTTCTAATACATTTCTATTATGAAATCACTACCATTATAATCTGCATATCTCTGCCTTAATCCGGGAACTCCAGAAAGCTGATGAGACTGGTACGCTTCTTCTTGTTCAATTCTTGATACCATTTTTTTTTACATAACATTTTTTTTTCAATATCACATTATATAATACAATAATAAAAGTAACTTTCATAACTCACCCATCAGAGTTCATTGAATTTATAGAAACAGTGATTTCGTTTGAACCTGTTGGTTTAACCTTAATTCGTATACATTTTGATAATGGAAGATGTGATGAATGAGTTCGATACCAAAATCCAGAATGCTATACCAAAATATAGTAATATATGTAACAAATTAAATAAATAAATAAATAAATAAATACAAATTTAAAATCTTATTTATCATACCGCAGCAACGGTATATCGATATGGTATGAGAATTGGACAACGTCCTGGTGCACTATACTTATCCATAGTATGTGTACTTATAGTGTACACTCTTAAAAAGTGCGACATCAGTATACTTGTATAACATAAAACGAGCATCGTGTACATCTCTTTCAGCATCATCTTAATTGAATTGATGAAAATTAAACTTTTTACCAAAGTTGCACATTTTTTTTATTTAAAATTATGCGAAGCAATATTTTTAGTAATAGTTCTTGAAACTGTGAAAACAAATACACCAATAGAAAAAAAAAATAGTCTTTCGAGAAAAAAAAGAGATTCCAAGAAGTTATGAAAACACTTGAAACAACAAAAACAACGACTCATTGGAAAAAAGAATCGAAACTTTATAGTTGATCGGTTCTAAAAATAAATTTTCTGAGACAATAAGAACATTTGAATATGAAAGTTGATATGCGATAATGAAATGGAATTTCTTCTTCACCTGAGGTGCTTTGTTTGACTTTGCGGTATCGTATCAGTTGATACGATGTCAATGTACTGGCATCTTGAAGTGCGACAATGATACGAAACAAAGTCACAACTTTCGTGCGTATCAAATTCACTGCCCTATGGGAGTCGAAGTGCAAGCTTTCCCACAATGCTAGTCATGTACAACTGTCACTTTCGTATCGTTTTTGATATTATTGTATCAAAAGTGGGCGGAGTTGATACGACATTACAGGTCGAACAAAGCACCTCAGTTTTAGGTTCAAAACGTAATATCATTCAATACTACGGTAGTTCTATTGTACGTTTTGGTTATCGATAGTATACTGGGTGTCCCATGAAAGATATGTAATATATATTGAAGGCCCTGGTGTAATAGAGTGTTAAGTAACAATTTTGTCAAAAAATGACCAAGAAACATTTTCGAATGTGTTAAGTGCAATTCTACCTTCCTAACGTATAATTTTGAGCAAAGCAACAATATGTGCAAAGATGCGAGAAGTGTGAAATAGCCTATAGACAGTTAAGCAAGTTCAGACCTTTAAACGTGTTTTCCTCGAAAATGTTATTTAACACTTTGTACCCAGGCCCTTGAATTTGTAATTCACTATTCAGAGAAATTTTATATTTATATTGTATAAGTTTCATATTTGTCAAATAGCTGAAGAGTTAAAGCTGACAGTTAATCTAGATTAACATACTGAAGATTAACTCTCTCTGAGTTAAAGAGCTTGTGCTCGAGGTAAAGTTGATGAGCATTGCTGGAAGATGATATTGTAACAGTTTGAGAAAAGGAATTCTGTTGCAATGATCTCTTGATTGCAGTGAGTTCAATTTATCATCGAAGTTTATCTCTAGTATCATGATTAATTTGCGTTTGTACAAATGACTGTTATGAAAATTGTATTGACGTTATTGACTTTGTTGTGTTCACAATATACTTGCTTAAAACTCACCGTGACTGTTTATTTGACTTTTATTCAATAGTCTCCCACACCGTGGACTCTGATTGATCGTTAACCTCTTAAATTTAGTCCACCACAGGATACATTAAATTTTATTTTATTTGTTTTTCGTCTCACATTGAAACACTAATGGATTTGAACAAACTACGTCACACAGCAAAAACAACAAAATATAATGCTAAAACGTAACACCGACAATAGAATTTCAACCAGTGAAACAAAGAGCAAATTGTTAATTGCCTTATTGTTATTGAAATTATTAAAATAAAACAAACAAGTACAAGTATCCTTCGTTTACGCGATCCCACTTCACGCGTTTTCACTATAACACAATTGTAAATAAAAAATGAAAAATTTAATGAATAGTTGACCAAAATTTCACCATCACCCTATATGCGCTAGAACCGGGTAGAACACATACATGTACAGTAACTTGGAACCAATCCATGTTAAAATCATCTCACTTTACGCGATTTCGTGTGACGCGAATGTTTCTCGGAACCAATTAATCGCGTTATGCGAGAAATACCGGTACATTAAAATTGCTTTTGTATGCATACGCTGTATAGACTTGCAGTGCTATTACTATAAAAATACATTTTGGAAGCTTTCTAAATTTTTCAATTTTGAAACAATAACGTAGAAACGTGCTACTGTATTGTTAATAGTATTGCAATCATTTCCATAAAGCTTAAATCATTTCCATTTCATGTCATAGTGTCTTGGTGGAGGGTGTATGACATTTCATGTCATATGAAATTTCTATGAAAAAATTCATGATATAGTGCCTCAGTGAAGGCACTATGACATTCATTGGTTGGACAGTTTGGAAACGTATTAAACTATAATTCTTTGTCTAGTGGTGCTTCTAGTTTTTTTAATGCGTTTACATATCCTCCTCCGGAACCATAGTTTAATTTAGATACCAAATTTTAGTAAAATCGGTTCAGCCGTTTTTGATTAATGCCCGCACAAACAAATATAAAAAAAACTTTAAAAAAATTTTTTTCCAGCACAAGTTTACGCAAAAAGGGTTCTGACATTCATAAATTGAAGTCTCAGTTCCAGACTTAGGAGGCATCCAATATATAAATTTCAATTCAGTATAATTTGCCGAGGCGGTGTCTGAAACTCAAGTTACACCTGCGTTACACCTCACATATAATAAGCAATAATAAAATACAGCATGGGGATTAGCTGTAGCTGTGATGTATTGTGATATAATGTATTGTTTATAAACTTATTTATTTCATTTTACATCTTCGAAACTATAAGGTACGTGTGTAGTTATGTTTCCACAATGCTAAAATTTCGAGTGAAATATGTTTCTAAAAAGTTGGACTTACTATCTCATAGGTAAATCCTGCTTCGAAAACAGCGTCATCTATGAGACTTCAAGTTCATTAAACATCAGTTCTCATCTCTGTTAAGTTAAATGCTTTCTGAAGACGTATTTTTAATTACGAGTATATTTCTAGTAATAAAAGTTTAATTTCAAAATTGTTGATTAAATCACCTAGATCTCAGTGCGAAAGGTAGATTTACATGGTAAATTCTGCAAAACAACCGAAATTAGTTCAAATAGTTTAATTTCAAAATTTTTGATAAAATCGTGTAGATTTTAGAGAAATAAAACTAATAATCACATAGTTTTACTCTATTTATGACTAGTAAATAGCCCGTCAAAAATGACGGGAAAGTTACTTGTTCATTTAACTAATATTGCTGCGCAATATTCGTTAGTTATTATTCTCAATATTCGTTAGTTGGAGTATTTATTTTGGAATTTTTACACACGGTGGCGCTGGTGAGGAAGCACCCAGGTGCCAGGTACAGAAAGAAAGAATGACGTGATGATCCTATAACTGGTGAGGAGACGAAGGAGCAGTAGTAGTAGTAGTAGGAAGGTTTTCTAGTTTATTAATAGGCTAATCATACTGTATTACGAGCTAAAAGAAAGTTACCTTTTTCAGCATGTCACGCAAAATTTTGAGAACTCCTGAACCGATTTCTAAGGTGGTTTATTTTTTGATCATGTGGCAATAAAATCGATTTCGGGATTAATCGTTCTGGATAACCATCCGGAGAATTCTCTTAATTAATAGTTTATCACTTATCTGAGAAGAATAACCGAAAAATTTCATTCGAATTTGTTTCTGTATCATGTTACCATTTATGAAAAAAATCATTCAGGTGTCAGCTGTGGTTCCAAAATAGTGCGCGGGTGAAGCCGTGGGGGCATTGCTAGTTGTGAATAAATCTCAAATTTTATAATCATCATTATTATATTTATTTTCTGCAGCTCAAGGGACTAATAAAATTGAGGTGTTTACAGAACTATAAGGAAGACATAAGGTTTTTAACAAAGAGTCTATTTCGTTGAATTTTTTAAAAAATAATTAGAAAACTTTTTAACTAAAAATGTTAACAAGTTTCGGATTATTCTTATCTATATTCAAAGAAACATTCAAGTTGAAATCAGCCTCTGTCAATTTCTCACATAATTCTATTGGAAGTCGGTACAGCGATCTAATTGTAGACCCTTCATTTACAAGATAATTAGCGTATTTTTTAATTATTGCTCGTGATACGTGTCTAGTTTTCGACGTGATTAACGCAAATTCTAAAAAATGAAAAAAGCAGAATAAACAATTATTATGAATTTACCAAAATTGGATTAAAATTGAAAATCGTGTAAAACTTGAAATATAATAATTATTGGTACTTTCCGTTTAGTGCAAGGTCCAGTTTGATGTTGCTATTGTACTTGGTGATAGGTTTGTTTTGCAGGTTAGGTTACGGAAAAAAATAAAATTATGCATTCAATACGTTTCTTTGTTTTTCCTAACCCTACCTGCAAAATAATCTCATAACCAAGCACAAGCAAATAGCAACACCAGACTAGACTGGACCTTGCACTAACCGGAAAGTAACTAATAATTTATTTTACTTTCAAATAAAAGTAATGAATATTCAAAATTTACAGAGATTTAAAGAATTTATTTTAAAAAATGCTAGTTAATTAAACGTCATATAATTACCAAAGTGCATTTTGTTTGGTAAGTTGACACATCCCCATGTGAGCAAACTGTTTCGATCACCAAGCATTATACCACTTGTCAAAATACGAAGTGGTATTCCTATGTGTATGAACAGTAAAAATGTTTAGTAAACCATACAGTATTTTCAAATTATATATCGTGTAGGCTTACTGATGAAGAAAATCTGTACAATACATGCAATTTTCGTTCCACGAACGAGTTTTGTTCCACAACGTTGTTCGTTATGTGTACAGTATCTGATATTCTTAAGCTTTTACGGTAACAATAAGCACTCATTTTGAATTATTAATAATATGAAATTTAATACTTGGACTATTGTATATAGTACAAAATATTTAACATAAAGAACAATAGGAAAAAAAACCGTGGTATCTATATAAATTATGATTTTTTTATGATGTAGTAGAGAATGTTCGAACGTTTGTAAACCGAGACTTTCCTTTACAGTAGGCTATAACCAATTTTTACCTGCTATGTTCATTTCAATTGAATACACTCCACGTTGAAGCATATGCTTCTTGACAGAATCAGTTCTTGTCTTCCTGTATTAAAATAATTATTATACTATATAGTTTAAAAAATTTAAAAACATCCTTTATAACTGCATTCATCGTATTTAACATTCACGGATTTAACATTCACGGCTTCACGGATTTAACATTTCATAAAAATATCCGTTTTATTTTTTAGAATGTAAACTAATTTTCACAAAAAAGGCCATCGTTAAATAACATGACATGTTTCGAGATTACCAACCGCATCTTCAGTTGTATATCAGATAGCATACGGTATATTTTGAAAAATTCGATTTTTGCAAATAATGTTTTAATTATTAAAATACTATTGTCTATGACGATAATGTTCATTTCATAATTGAACTGAAGATGAGGTTAATGTTGACCTGCAAAACTCGTTACCGTTGAAGGTAAACATAAACGTATGTCACACATCATGAACATAATGTAATTATTTGCTAAAATAATATTACCCATTAATATCTGTCACGTGTCTTGTGATAACTACGTTTGAATTCCCTGCACGTTCTATAGTTGCGGTGATACATGGTTCGCTCGGCATATTAGAAACGTGAGTGTGAATCCAATCACCAAAGTACTACATAAAATATAACAATATCATCATTTTTATTAGATATTAAACTACGGTACTTCTTATATATTGCAAATTAATTTAATTAACTCAAAAATCGCATTAAACTCTCGTAACTCCATTTGTTAAACTGTTTTCATTAAGTTTAGTACAGTAGTCGGAATAATACTTTTCCGTTAAATGGGATTGCTGTTGGTGGCCTCACTCGCTACTGCAGTGACACTCAATGTGATGTTAATTGTTTCTTCCATGATTTTTAACTAACCATACCTGGTAACTATGGGTACCAATTCCAGTTCAGGTTAGTCAATGAAGCATATTCAATTACTAGTAAATAGCCCGTCAAAAATGACGGGAAAGTTGTTTATTGCTGTCATATTGCTCATGTCATCTGCCATATCTCATATTGCTGTCGCAATATTCGTTACAGTTGATTATTCATTTAACGAATATTGCGGTCGCAATATTCGTTACAGTTGATTATTCATTTAACGAATATTGCGGTCGCAATATTCGTTACAGTTATTTATAACTCAATATTTGTTAGTTAGAGTATTTATTTTTTATGTCGTTTCGTTTTGTTTCGGTTGTTTCTATAGAAACATAACTGGTGAGGAGGAGCAGGAGAATCTTTGTATTTTATAACAATTAGATTGACATGTAAATTAACTATTACCCGTGCTACAGCACAGGTTACCATTTAATGTGCGATAATTTGCAATCCTGACTGCGCTCCTCACACGAATGTGTCCATGCCAACAAGCGATTTGTGGTTGTTATCTCTATAGCCATCGACTAAGCAGCATCACATCTATAGCCATTGTTACAGCAGTGCAGCATCTATAGCCATTGGCTGATCATCTCATATCATGCTCAAC
>JAQIWH010008446.1:0-10258 GCA_034695005.1 Cryptops parisi | reverse complement strand
GCTGTGGGGCACAGGATGAGGCTCAACTGCACAGCTTTGTTGCTAGTAATACGCGGGAAAATCAGAAAATTTTGTTCAAAAGCTTATCCAAGTTTGTTGCCGATCCGCCTTTTTTTTCTGTTAAGCCCGCCCCTTTTGGTGACGTAATTTAAGCTGCAACGTCACAGTCGAATTTGCAGGAGAATTAGTAGTAACATGTTTCCAGCATGTTTCCAGAATGTTACCACGTTTGCGCTCGGCCTAAGGCTGACAAAGAGGCATCTGCGCAAAACTGCAAACATGTTCATATGCGCTAGTTTTCTCAGAATTTTCATATTATTAATTTTTGAGATGTATAACGTAACTGCGAATTTACGTAAGTTGCAAGTTACGTAACCCTGGGTGTTACTGTAGGGCCTACATTAAAACAATGTTATAACAATGATATGTTATAATAGTGACTATTCATGGATAACAATGGGTTATTGGATTTAAAGGCAGTTAGTCAAACTTCAAATTATTTTTGTCATTAATTCATTGAGATAATTGGAATGCTATTCATTGTGTATTTCTTGTTTAACTGGCATTTGATGCAAACCAGAGTAGTATTTAATATAATGTTTTGTCATTTAATTATTCCAGATTTGGCAGACATGTTTGCAATACGGATTGTCACTGCGGACTATTACCTGACCACTCCAATCAAGGAGTTGGACCCTATGTATTCAGAATTTAGGTGTACAGAAATTAAACAAGTTCCAGTTGTAAGGATATTTGGTTCAACCCCTGCAGGTAAATCCATGCTACTATATTTGTGATTTCATACATTTCTGGAATATTCCATAGTTGTCTTATTGAAGTACAATTTTTAACTGTTTGATGCATGATGTTAATAAGTTCTGATGTATAAACTGCATAAAAGCAGGAATTCAGAAGCGTCTGTAACTGCTTTACTCGCCTGTGTAAATTATGTATTTGAAAAAGGATGTATTTTATTAATGTTACTAAGTAATGCTACAGGCCTAAGATGCATCACATCATTAGCTCATAATAAATTTTTTGTTCTTTGTATGTATGATTATGAAAAATAGATTTCTTTTTAATGTGACTGTCCGTAAAATGTTTCATGCTGTGATGGTGTATACAGTAGTGTAGCCTACACGCCAGAAATGATTGCAAATTTAAGTAGCAACATGAGGTGAATAAAAAAAAATGTTTTGTTTTAGGTCAAAAAACATGTTTGCATTTGCATGGAGTGTTTCCTTACATTTGTGTTCCATGTGAACCACAAGCATGTTCGGAACAATACGTATACCAGCTTGCTGTAAGTCTGGACAGAACGATTAACATGTCTCTAGGGAAGCCACATTCAACTACACAACATGTTTATAAAATTACTGTGGTTGATGCAGTGTAAGTATTTTATTTTCATGTAATTTATCACCAGTGAGAAATCTTATAGAAAACTATTTTACCTTACTGACCAGGCACCGGGTAGACTTTTTTAACCCCCACAATGATTATCGGTTGTATATGGAAGATGGGGGAGAGAGATTGATGACTCAAAAACTTGATACATTTTAGCAGCATTGTACATGTACTAGCTGGTAACTCGTACAAAAGCACCGGTGAAAGTCCTTTTCCCATCTTTTCTCTGTCTTCTTCCACTCTCTTTCTCTCATAGATCTTAATAAAATTTTATTGACCCAGCACTGTCTATTTTCTTCTGTCAGCTTTTCTTTTTTTGTGACATACACACATACGAATGAAATTACGAGGTGTGACAATTTAAATGTTCCGTATCAAATATTCTTACCATTCTCAAGCTTATTCGTTTTCATAAAGTAGCCAAAATTTCTAAATTAATATATATAATCACCTTCACCCCTTAAATTATTATACAACCTTTTTTAACAATTCTCAGAGTTGACCGATTATTTAATTCTTACAAATATAATTTTCCTTATATCATCTCTAAAAATAAAGAAAGAAGATTCCCTTACAATGCTTATTTGGATTGGAACACTTTGCACATCCGCATTAAAAAATTGGCCTACTGTCATGAATCTAACACACCAAAAGATGTTAAAAAAGTTCATAAACTTTTATTCACATTTTAATTTGAACTAATAATTCATGTATTTTTTTTGTTGTTGTTTCTTATTTTTTGCTGATTTGTATTATGTTCTGTGACCCCAGTGGGTTGAAACCGATAAATAATAATAGTAATAATAATTCCTGTAATGCATCTGTACCAAAAATATGTACACACCTGTGCACTAGTGACTGTCACCTTCAATGTATATTGCTTATGCATCTACAGTGAACCCTCGAGATCCGATCGGCTCAACTTACGACCAACTTGAGATCTGACCAAACATTTGGGGAAAATCTGGGTTCAAAACCCGAACAAACTCGAGATTTGCCCAAAATATCAGGTGGTCCCTTTAAAAAATAGACAAAAACAACTGACAAGATAGGTTTCTTTTCAAAGAAAACTGAATTGGTCATAATGTTAATAAACAACAACCCTCAACTAGTGGATTCCAGATGGGAGAAGGGTAATTCACCTTCCATTGGCCAGTAATGTTCTGCCTACTATTTTTAATAAACAATATTTTTTATGTGTATACTATTATAAATGCACAAACATTTAACTTGAAATTAAATGTACTTGTATTATCATTATTTACCAATATGATTTTGAAATAGGCACTTACTTGAAATGTTTTATTGGGAACTCTGGAACGGATTAATTCAAATGACATTATTTCTTATGGGGAAATTTAACTCAAAATCCGACCAAACTCGAGAACCGAATTGTTTCCTGGAACGGATTGTGATCGGATCTCCTGGGTCCACTGTACAGTATATCCCAAGTTTGACAATGTTAGCATTGATGGAAAATTTTCTAGAACTCTTTTTTTGGAGTACCCTTGAATTGTTTTGTCATTTTACGTTAAATGTCAGAAACATATGAAAATCTTGGTTATTTCTTGGCAGTTTTGATTTCTAAAAATCACAAGGGGCTAAATCAAGTGAATAGTGTGGATGATCCAATATGGGTAATGTAACTGATTTCTTAGCCCTGGATGTCCTGAACACTGTGCGCATCACGACTTGCAGAATGTGATGCTCTAAATTCTTATCACTAATTTTTTACACCAAAACACTCACACACACTTGTACTGTTTTTGCAACTGCTCACTTGCACATGCTTATATCCATTGTTTTACAGGCTATACTATGCAATGCAGCCATTCTGGGAATTAAATTGTCGCACCTTATATATTATACATATGCATGTTCTTGTGGCTGCCTACTTCATGAGCCCCTACACTGAAGATGTCTTCTGTCCTCCACACTATCCAAGATAATATGGAATTGGGAATGTATAATAAGCATTGCCTCTAGGTTTTTAACGATGTCAGGTGATACAATGATGATTCAATTTTAAATATACGTGCTGTCAAATAACAAGCATCTGTGGGGGCCAAATGACCAGCTGTAGGATAGTAGATGTCCTTGAACACCTTTATTTAGATGGATCGGTTTTATACTCTCAACAATGAATGGTTGCTTAAGCAATAAACTGTAGGTATAGGTAGTAAACTATACATAAAAAGCATTTATCTTTGTGTACAACAACGTGTGGTGGCTTAAAATGTAGGTATATAGTCAGCAACATTTTTCTAGGAAAAAACACCCTTTGTGTGACAAAATCTCAGAATTGACTGGACATCGAGCCATCTAAATTTGATACAACAAAATGTTTCACAATTCCAGTCTATATTCAAAATTTCAGATCTGTAGGTCATCGGGAACCTAACCTACCAAAAAAGAGCTCAAAGATGTTGAGCCATTTTAACCTCGGAGTAAGTTAAATAAAAGAGGTTGAAAAAATAAACAACTTTTATATTTACAACTAAACAACTTATATTTCTGGTATTCTAGTTGTAGTCTTTTGAAACTTGTTGAAATTTTGTCTTATAAATGTGTTGAGATGTATTGGACAATGATTCAAGCATTGTCATTGGGTACATAACCCACCTATAGGTCTTAAATGCTGTTATAGCTTATGCACAGTATACTCCCTCCAGATATCCAATAGAACACCACTTGGGATGCCTTTTTGTTCTTTTTTATTCACGAATGTGACTTACTTTTTGATTTGCCCACGTAAGTTTGGCTAAACCAAAATGAATTGAAAAGCAAGAATTAAAAAATAACTTGACCATAGATATTTGGGCTGCAAATATTTGGTGCTTGGCTAATTTATTATACAGTGGGCCTGCTTATCAGCGGGTTTTGTATCCGCTGATGTAACCAGCTGCCGGTCCAAAATAACCAATATATCGGGGGAGGGGGAATCGATATTTTGAAAAGTACCTTACAGCAAAACTCGAATTTAATGCGCATGGAGCATTATGCTGAATGAAGTGATATGTAGACATATTCTGCTGTAGCCTCTTGCCATTTGTTACTATGTGACTGAACTTACATAATTTTTGTTCGTTTTTTATTCTCTCCTAAACTACACACTTTAACAAACATTTACATAAAATTTACATTGTAGAGATTATTTAACTTATACAGGATGTGTGTCTTTTATATTAAAAGTATACTATTTCATATACGATACTTGAGCATCTGGGAAATTTGGTATCCGCCGGAGTTCCTGGAACCAAACCTTTGCGGATATCGAGGGCCCACTGTACTAATTTTGCTAATTTAAATGTTTTGAATTATTATAGTTTTGTTTCTGAATCAAACAATACTAAGCTGTATATTTTATGATTTTTCAGGCCTTTTTATGGATATCATCCAAATGTAAAGAAATATTTAAAGATACATTTTTATAATCCACAGATCATTAAAAAGTAAGTGCTTCAAATTGGTTTGAATTACAATTACATGCCTTTGGGTTGGGTCGTCAATGCACTCCTTAAAACCAAATACTTTCAAAACTATTTGATTTTTTAATTAAGCTAGAATGTTACGTAATTCTAGGAAAAGCAACAAAAGTTAATGTAAAGTAGTTTATTTAAATAGTTTGCTTGGACTGATGCAAATTAATTAATGTGACACGTAGATTGATAGTTAAAATTAGGGTGACCAGATGTCCTGAATATTTTGTTAGGTCCTGAATTTTGATCTTCTGTTCCAATATAGCCTCATTCAATACATTAGTTTGTCTCAAATTATTACTTTGTCCTGAATGAATAAATTAGGGACATCGATTTGTCTCAAACTTGTTCAAGTGTTACCAGTTGGGACAACTTTTTTGTGAATGCAAAATGGACAGATCTTCGCAATTTTAATCAGGGTCTTTCAAGACCCCACATGACAGGCTGAGTTTCATTTTCTCACCAAGCACACAAGGGTTAAGAACTCAAAAATCAGTAGTTCTGTAGTAGTATACACTGCACTTTTGTAACAAGAAACAATTTTGATTAATTAATTGAAACTAAACAAAAAATAATTGGACAACGGCACCGGGTAGTGACAAAGTGGGATGAAAGAGTGAATTTAATTACATAGAGCAACAAAATTTGGAAGCTTTGTATAACTTGAAAGATAAAGGGCGTAGTGGTGAAAGTCAAGGTATTGCCTGTATTCCATACATGGATGGAAGCAAATTGGCCAAACTCAGGCTCAAACTTAAACACATCCATTATCTTCAAACACAAAAGGCTGCATAGATGGTTATTGCTACTGCAAAATGAATACAAATTCAAAATCAATTTATCATATTTTGCACTTGGTCTAAATGGGTTGATATTCACTTGTATCTTATAAATGCATTAATGAGGCTATACTAATTGAATGAACAACACTTTACTTTATGATATGCATTGCACATTGCTTTATTTAATGATTTTTTGCAGAGCTGCTGAATGTCTACTCAGCGGGGCTGTGTTGAATTCTGCATTTCAACCTCATGAGGCTCATATTCCTTTTATACTACAGGTGTGTTCATAAATTCATATATGTTTTATCTACTGTATAAAAAATTCATATTTTTAACTGAATTAACATGTTTTAATACAGGTGACCCTCGTGTAACGCGGTAGTTAGGTTCCAAAAAAATGTCGTGTTATACAAATCGCATTATGTGAGCCATTGATTACATACTAAAAGTGGGGTCACGTTCCAAAAAATTTTTTTTTTCTAATATAATGTCTCCAGCTAGTGGTTTATTATCAAATCAACAATAAATGGGCTATTTCTTTTTTATATTTTCATTGATTGTTTTAGAAAATTGTATTTAACAAACATATGAATTAAAAATCAAAAGCAAAATTATTAAAAGTGAAAATAACTTTCTATAAGAAAACGAAGGGCTTTGGATTTCTTGGAATCAAAGTGGCTGATTTACTTCTCTTCCTTAGGAATTTTGTTAACTTTTTTGTTTTCGTGACCTCCCAGATTTACTCCAATTTGTTTATTATTTTCACAAAAAAATGAAAAATAAATATATCAAATCAATATTTTTCCAGGATATTTTATATAACAAACATAACGAACTAATAAAACAAAAGCAAAATTGTTAAAAATTAATAGTAACTTTCACTAACATAACATTTTTTCAATGCCAGTATGCATTTTTATAAGTCATTACATCACTACTAATTACCTTCCCCCCCCCCACTGTTATTTTTTATTCATCGATTACCAGGTGTTTTTGTCGAACTCTCTTCGACACTCCTATCATTTTCAAATTTTACTTTCACTCTTAAACTTGAAAACATCCCGCTGGTTATATTGAAACCCTGTTATATAAGTACCGCGTTATGCTAGGATTGCTACAATTTGTGAATTGCGTTGTAAAAGTACCGCATTATACGAAGGTTACCTGTATGTTGGTTAATATGTTATGCAATATGCTTGTACAAGGTCCAGCAGAAGATTATAATGATGATTATTAACTTTTTGAATATTTATTAACAAATTTTTATGTATACGACCTTAAACAATGTAGTTTGCATTTGATATTTATATTTATATTTTGAAGATGACAAATGACCCTCCAGTCATGCGCATCTTCGATGTACGTCTTACATAGCGTGATGCAACATATCTTTGGGTATGTTGATTGCATGACGAATTTTGTGGACAATCTTAATACAGTGAGTCTTTGACTTATGCGGATTTGAGTTACGCGGATTCATAGGTACGCGGTTGGTTCCAGCTGATAGTGTCACTTGCCATTTTGTGTTTATATAGGTTGTCTATAATATTTTTGGCCGTATTCTGTATGTTTCCGTAGTAATATAACTATGAAAACTAAAGTAGATATTATTAAATCAACATGAACATGATTTGAAAACACTATATATGGAAAAAAATACATCGTTATCACATTTAACTACAGTTCGACGTACACGGTTTTCAACTTATGCGGAAACCACTGGAACGAATTAACCGCGTAAGTCGAGGATTCACTGTATACCATTTAAATGATAAAGTAAACTATGTTTGAGGTCGTGCATATTAAAATTCGTTAGTGAATATTCAAAAGATTTATAATCTCCAATTTTTTTTTTGCTGGACCCTGTATATCACACAGGTAAGGTTTGATTGATTTGACAGATGCATTCATAAAGGCATCACGTAGAGTAGATATTTGCATCAGTCAGAGGTGATTTTCTTCATGCAGGATTGCATTTTTTAGATTCACAAAGGGTTAACCTCATGAATGGATATATGCAATAAATTTGTTGCTGCATTAAAACAAAAGCCTTTAAAAATAGACAAATAATACATAATGTTAAATTTTAATGTATTTATTTATTTATGCAGCATCTTTTTTAATGCATATTGAATTTGATTTATTGTTTAAGATTATGAGTGGTACGTTTGTAAAGATTATGTTCATTAGATGAATGAAAACTAATATAGGCAATAGTGAGCAATTCCACGGGAATAATTTCTTAACTCAAGAATTATTTCTTAACAATAATCGTCAATTTGCCCTGGGCAGAAAGACTGTCATTAATCGCCAAGATGGTCAATATGAAAAAATACATGAGCATCTATTTGCTAACAATCACTAAGGAAACTTATATGTTTAAGGATTTAATTTAAATTTTATTCTCAAATTTTGCCTTATTAAGGCCAAGAAATACAGCGTTACTTAATGAAGAACTTAGACCACAGTTGCTGCTGCTGCTGCTGCTAACAACGAAAACATAGTTTCGGCTACACACTTAAAAAATTGAAGGTTATCTATTTGTAACGTAAAGTGAAATGTAAGGGGCAATCCTAAATTTAATTGTCCTGATCAGAAAGACATTTGATCACGTTTAGGAATCTGACATTGTAGCGCAATTGTCTGAAGTTAGGGTAACTACAGATAGAAAACTGGTCATAAGCTTTGACAAGTGCTTAAAAATACTTTAGGAAAAAGTTATGATTTTATGTTTTATTATCACATGTACAGTTATACTATGTATGAAATTGTTCTTAAATGCTTTTTTTTTAAATACATTCAGAGCGTAATTCTGTTACCACTATTCATAATTTCGTCACCTACAGTATTTGTTTTTAAAAAAATAAAATGTGTACCCTTTTTGTATGATTTACACTTAATTGATATTAATGGTTACCTTACACAGATCAACAAAAAGTTACTTAAATAATTTTAAAAATTCAGAGTTTGGCTTATTTCCAATCACTGTGCAAAGCTATGTCCATTTGTTGTAATTCTGTTACCAGGACAGGTCATTCTCTGCTTGGGATTATATATACATTTTTTAAATTATTGGAAAATTAGCAGTTCAACCCTAGCAATATTCCACACAAAACCTTTTCTCATCCGCTATGGTTGGCCTTCAGTCTTGTGTTGTATCTTCATACAACTACCGAAGTGGAATTCCATTACCGTGGAATTGCCCTAGTATAGATTTACACCGACAAACATGTAAATCCTCATCAAAGCCTTATCTGTAAACTGGGAGTAAAAATATTGTAGGTAACTATAATTTAATTTTGTGCGTAACTTTTATTGGAACAATTTGGTATCGGAATGGACTACAAACTTAACTACATAAAAGTTGATACTCTAATTTTAAATATCTCTTTTTAGCATATATAGCCAACATAATACATATATTTTTTCTTGTATGTTTCGTGTCATTATATTACAAATTTTCTTAAGCCGGTAGCAAACAAGGTGACAAGCAGGCAACAGCTCATCACCAGTATGATGTTAGTGACTATAAATGCCTTCAAAGTGGCAGTAGTTGGAGGTTCAAGGAATGTTTGTTAATGACCATTCAAAAATCTTCACCAGAGATACTTTAAGAAACAATGCACTACTCTTCAGCACATTCTCAATGTCAGTTACAGTATAAAATGGTACAAGGGATGGTCAGCTCTGTTGTGAGTAATGATCCAGAAACCAAGACGAGCCTGAATTCAAGCTAGTGCTCGTTATGTCCCCTTTTTGTTGCCAGTACGTCTCCTTGGTGATGTATTTGATCAAGCAAAGAGGGGTAGTTGTTCAAAAACTATTCCTTTTGATCGTATGTCAATAATGGTCAGTAAGTCAACGGTGTTGGTTTTAGTGCAAGTGTTAACAATGATTGACAGCTCTGTTGCCTCGTTTGCAGCTAGCTTTAGGCTTGTGTCTAGTAAAATATAACTAGGACTAGTATATACAAATAATAATGTGCTATTATTTATGAATTACTTTAAGTATACATTTGCTTTTTTTTTTAAATTCTTGCAGATGTTTATGGATTTTAATCTTTATGGAATGAATCTTGTTTATTTATCCAAAATCAAATTTAGAAGAAAAGAACCTGGTAAGTACCAATTTTGTTTAATTTTTTTGTAGTTTTTGAATGTTTGTAAACTTAAAGGGTAGCTCATATTGAACATTATTGGTGCAAATCGCACATTTGTTGTTTCCTGTAGGCATAATTTTTTTAGGTGTCTCGACAGAGATGAAATTTTTCTACCAATGTATTGATTTTCATACCTTTTTACAAACATTTATAATTGATGAATGTTGAAAAGATTAGTGGTATAGTTGGCCCTCACTTTGCATCGAGTCACATAATTAAACTATATTTGACTAGTTGTGGAATATTGACTATATTAATCAAAAACTTGTAGAAAATAATCGTGAATGCAACTGGGTATAGAGTGTATGCACTATGGCTTCTCAAACGGGATCCCGGGATCTCGTTATCCCAGGATCCCGGGGGTCAAAATGGCTTCCCGTAATCCCGGGATTCCAATCAAATTTCCCGGGAATCCCGCTATTTTTTAT
>JAQIWH010008445.1:0-10259 GCA_034695005.1 Cryptops parisi | reverse complement strand
GATTATGCATCAATGCTACTCAGAGCTGAAAAAACAAAGATAAGCTAATCAACATTTAATCTTAAATTTATCTTTGAGCCTTGTGATTAGAATGGTTGCTGGTGGAAAAAATTGTATATATTGTATAAATTGTATATATGAATTGTATATACATCTCTCTTGTATACTAGTAAGCCTACCTTCAAATAATCTCCACAGTGTAATCACTTGTTGGATTTGAAACCTGCAGACAACAAGTTGGTGATCAGTTGACAGCTCAGCTCCTCTCTTTACGCGAACGTCCATTACGTGGGACCTCAGGTCAACTGATGCGATAAAGAAATTGATCAATGACCTCTGGCCACGAGACTCACGTTGCCATGTGTACTTGTGTTTGTTCGGGTGACAAAAAAGATGTTCATATTCGACAGACCACTGGGAGAACAGAAGTTCAATTATTGGTGGACAAAAAAATTGGGAGACGAACTGACTGAGTGAAGAAAAAGGGAGGGGGTAGGGGGTCAGTCTGTGCGTTCCGGTTAGATGAGGGTTACCTGTACCAGAGTCATTAAATATCTCTGACTCTGATATTTAAAGACTCTGCCTGTACCTATATCCAAATGTGCGTGCTGTCGTCGAATCCGTGTTAATCCATCCTTCGTGCCATTGTGGCGTTGCGTACCCCCACTACCCACAGGACAGGTTGCAAGCCCGTCGCTGCTTTCCTGTTGCTCGCTTGGGCTGATCCCGACCGTTCTCCGGGGAGGGAAGAAACGGCCACCTGACGCTCGTAAGGAGCTCCACTCCCAGGTCTGGTTCCAGGGGCGTGTCCTGGTAGCCCTTTCCCAGGCAAGATTCTCTTGATGACATTTAATGGAATTTCATAATGCGGTGCAGAGATCTGTTGTTGGACCCCACCTGCAGAAGACCCCAACTGTACTAATGGCACAGGTGTCGTTTTCCAGGGGTCATTACAGGGGAAGTTGACTGGACTTGACTCCAAAAAATTATTTGTAATGGGAAAAGTTTACACATTGACTGTAAATTAAGGTTAAACTGAGGTAAATTGAAAACCCAGTACCAATACCAAAACGTTTTTTTGTATTCAAAATATTTTGAGAAACACCAGTTTTCGGCACTGATATATACAGGTAGAGAAATCCTACACCCTAGTGATCGTGATAGTCCCCACACTCTGGGTGGTTTCAACTGCAGGTGGTGTTTTTCTTCTATGTTCCTTGGCGTTGGCTTCTGGAATTGCATCTCTTTTTGTGATCCATCAGCATCACACAACCATTACAACCAGAGCCGTTTTATCACCTTCGTAAGCCCTAGGCACTTTTATTTTTAGGGGCCTCATGTCCAGAAATTTTTTCTATTTTATACTGAGTATCTCATAATTAAATACCAACATTTGTTTTTATTTATAAGTTTTCAATTTTTAATTTTTTACCTTATTAAAAAGCAACTTCAAAAGCAAAAGTTATTCTTTTATCAAAAATGTATGAAAAAGTTTGTAGGCCCTTCGTGGGTTTGTTTTTAGGCCCTAAATAGTCACTGTGCTTACTTGGCCTAATAGATAAGGCGGCCCTGATTACAACCCAAGAACAGGTTTAGTTTGTGGTTATTTAACACTTGGAATTTTTCTTGCCCACTAACATTGTCAGTGATGATGGGTATTCACCCTATATATCAGATAGTTTCTACTTGCTGACCCGTAATCTATTCCAAAGTTGAAGACTTTAAAATGTTAAGAGTCAATGTGAGTTCCTTCTTGCGAGCACTTCCTGGCCTTGTTGCCCCTCCCCGTATCATTTCAGTTAGGTGACTTGGTGACTTTATTGACGTTATTGGTGACTTCTCTGTGACTCAGTTTATTTTACTCTTTTTTTTAAGTTAATGGAATAATTTACTGTTTTGGAGCCTGCACTACTGTTGTGGTTGAAAGTTGAAGTACACGACTTTCTGGTCAAAAACTCTACTGGTTAAAAACACTGTGGCTGAAATTGATGTTTCTATTAATAAAGTTCATGAAGTAAAGGAAAAAATAATCCAACAATGGGAGAGAGCGAGAGAGATGAGAGAGAACAGAGAGAACAGAGAGAGAATGGAGGCGAAATAAACGTTAGAGAGTTTTGTGTTCCTTTTCCCAAGTCTGAATTATTTTCCGATTGTCATATGGTAATTTACAAAGACGAAGCACCGAAGAAAAATCCCACAGAAACTAAATTAACTCTATGATAAATCGGGGATTAAATTATGTGATCCAATCAAGTGGGCTCTATATTCCTCATTTAATAGCATTCTAGCAAAATAAATTGGGTGTCACCAAGGGATGTTACACATGTTGAACCCTCTATCTAATGATGTATACAGTCACTTATTTCACATTGTTTGTCATGTAGATTGCCGCTGAAGATGCAGCTCTATTGGATTCCGTGGTTTTTGAAGGGCCACCAATGACTGAACAAATTCTATGGCCAGCTCATTGTATACAGGGTTCATGGGGTGCTGAACTACACTCAGATCTCAAGGTTAGTACAGGATCATAGATTTATTTTAATTCACAAAAATACCATATTTATGGAGACTATTTAAAAATTCTGATATGAAACTATCCCCTTGTTAATCGCAATTTTTGAGTATGCATAGTTTGTAATTATTTGCTTTGATTAGTCAATTTTTTGAATTTTTATAAATTTATTTAAGAACAAATATTAAATGATGTTACAAGCTAATTTCCCATCAGCATTAGTTTACATTTCACTTTCTTAGATGGCCTTACGTTCTCCATAGATGACATTTTTAACCATATAATATTACAATGCCATCTGGCTGATACAGTAGTAGTGAGGTTTATTTGGTTATAAAATAGGTTTGATTAACCCAATTTTATCCACTATTTGTAGGTTGTCCCTGAAGCAGTTTTTATACATAAAGGTACGAATCCAAACATCGATAGTTACTCAGTCTTCTGGGATAATAAGAAATTATCGCAAACGTCCCTCTTGAAAGAACTGCGTGACCATAATGTCACTGACGTTTATATTTGTGGAGTGGCGTATGATGTGTGCGTTGGTACGTGTTATTAGTATGTATACTAGTATGCGAATTGAAGAATTGTGCGATACCTAAATGTAATTTACATCATTGGCTGCAGGAGCAACAACCATGCATGCCTTAGAATATGGCTTTCGGACAATTCTAATAGAAGATGCGTGTCGGGGAGTGAGCATAGATAATATTGAACGTACGGAACGAAATATTTTGGATCAGCATGGTATCGTAGTGAATTCAAGGCAGGTCAGTGTAAAACTTTCACTAGTTTTATGACAAATAATTTTCTAAATTACATTAGCTTTGATAGTATGCGAATTAACTTCTGTTTTTGGTTTGGTTGAGTTTGCTGCATTTTGGTGATTGGGTTTTGAAACACTTCACTGTTTTGTTGTCATTTTATTGCACTTCCTTACACTACCATCAAGATGACAAAGTTTAACATGTTTACTTTTGACATCTAGAAATATTGATTAACTTATAATTTATCATAATTGGATGATGTCAATGTATAGATATATGAAACTTGTGATCGTACTTAGTGAAAAGTATAGAATAAGTTCATTTAATACAGATAAGAGTGTTGCTTCTGAATAATTATTAAGTCAATGTACCCCATGGACTTACTGTGAAACATTAGGTACGACATTCATTTAAAACCTTAGGTTACCTAAGGATAGGGTTACGTTAACTAACCTAAAGATAGGTTAGGCTAGCTTAACTTAACCTAAGGATAGGTTAGATTAACTAACCTTACGATAGGGTTAAATAATGGTTTTGGTGTCCCCAATGAGTTGACATTTGAAAAATCCGTTATATTTTCATATCAAATATGATGCTTGGTGGAACAGAAGCAGAAACTAGAAAAGTTTAGGCTATCTATGTAGGAATTTTATAGTTAGTGTCAGTGCCACAGTGGTGCTGCAGTCAGTCAGTTTCCAAAATGATGACTCCTAGTGAGCACAGGTTGTGTGGAGCGCATGCAGATGCATGTTACATAGGGGCAGTGCTATTTTTCAGCATATACAAGGGTATACACGTATACTTTAACTATATTATCGATATTTTTTCGATTTATATCGATATTTGTATCAACTTTGATCTTGTGTGCTGCCTAACTTTGTTTTAGAAAAAAACAGCACTGCATAGGGGACTGTTGCAGAACACATGGCATCAGAGTTACACTATCCGCCTAGACATTCTTTGCATCATATGGAGGTGCACTAGATTCATTTCATTTTTAATGAAACTTTGATAGGTTCACTATATTTCCATCTTACTGTTCTGTACATATTTACCTTCAAACTGTAAAAGAGGGTGGAAAACCTCCATGGTGGAAAACCTTTATGGGTTAGGATAACCCATATATGTTGGTGGTTCTGTAAAATTCAGTCTAAGACCTTTTTTTGCTGATTTTCTCTTGTTTATATGCTCTTGGTGATGATTTTTTTGTATCTTTTTTGTGCTTGTGTTAATACATTGTCAATATGCTTCACTTCCAATTGTGGTTTTCGATATTGTTCTCGCCAGCAGTCGTATTTCACCTATCATTGAGCCTTGCACCTTTTAAACACCGTATACCTACCTGCCTCGAGCCTTGCACTTCTTAAACACCGTATACCAACCTACCTTTGAGCTTTGCACTACTACACTATTTGTTTTGTTTGTTTGATAATATATATATATATCGATAGTTGAAGATATTATGTCTCTTTCCAGGTGCAGGCCTTGGTCCTTGCAAAAGATCGGCCATTTGAGTTGGGTTATTTTGCTGCCATTCAATTAAAAGATAAAATTCAACAATCTGTGGAATAATAATTGAAAGTCAGCCCAAATATATATATATCCGATAGAGTGTAGTAGGCAAAGTATAACGAACGTATATATTTTCTCCCCTCACACTAAGAATGATACTTTGTCTGCAGTTTTTTCTATCTGTCCATTCATTTCCACCTACCTTTTTAGTATGTAGTGCAAATACTCGAATAACTTCAACAACCTTGCATTACATCTTAGAAAACTTAATAGAAATGAGAACTAGATTTAGTAAGGCTAGTGATTTTTTGTTTTTTTAAGACTTGCTGCTTTTATAAAAAGTTGCCTTTGCTTTTTAGAGCAATTGAACGATTAGCTGTTTGACAGCCATGGATAGATTATGACGAAAAGTGGTTTATATATTTATCGAAACAAAAAATGGCTTTAGATAATACTCCTGATTGGATATTAGAGATAGAGATGCTTCTACGCCTTTTATCAAGATTGGGGTTTCCGAGTTTTAAGTTTTCATTCCTATGCATAACTTAATTACAAATTCCAAGGGTTGTACCTTACACCAATCATGATTATGTATACAGTACTTATAAGTTGAACTTAGGTGATATGAATCTTGTGTAACATACTCTTGATGATGTGATCTTGAAAATTTCACCACCAAAAGCGAAAGTTCGAATTAATGTACAGTAACGTACAACTTGGCCAGTGCCCCTGAAAAATGCATACATGCTTCAATTTTAAAATAGTGTAGATATACAAGCAGAATTTTTACTCCTATAACTTGCAGTTAATGCTCTTGCAAATGTCTTGAATTTCACTGATTAGTGAAATACTATGAATCTTCAGAATTCAAACATATTCCAATTCCACGGTTTCAATTTTTCCTATTGATTATATTTCAAAATTGTTTTAAAATTGAACGCTTGCCTGGAAGAAGGTTGTATGTCACAAATCACAGTTTTGAGTAAAATCGCAAAAAAATCTTTTGTTGTCTGCACATCGTTCTTCATGAACGCGATATTTTATATTTTGCTGTCAGTTTCACAGGGATGTAGTGTTATTTTCTACCTGGTGATGGCACCACTAGCTTGACTAATGTATCAGGAACATTTTCTCTTAATGATCTCAATTTTGATTTTTTTGGCACTTACAACGTTCTTCCGTTATTAAATAAACAATTAGGGCTTTAATTATTCAATTATATTTGATTAGTATTGAGTTGGTATTTTTTGGATTTTCCCAGTTATTTTAGAATCTTGATGAATTATTAAATCAGAGGTTCAAAATGTCTACCCCTTGCCCGTGAAGCATAATCTGAATTTTATGAAAGCTATACGTAAAAAATTTAAAATACATAAAATTTACAAAAAGTTGTATATTAACAACACCCAAGTACTCAGTGCTAAATCGTTCGGGACTGAACAAGTCATGTACGTACTAATGATGTTATGCATGTATTAATGAGTTATATGTGTAAAGATTATGGCAATCCTAATTACAAGCATAGTAATTATTACTGTTGTACGGTACCTAGGGGGTGGCAATTAAGCGATATTAATCATGCTACAACGCATATTAGTTGCATAATCAGTTACAATAACTCCGTATTATTACGATATTATAATGCATGCTAAAAACGCATAATTAGCTACAATACTCTAATTACGACATTACGAATGCATACGCAACAGTTGGATTACTGCTGCTAGCTGAAATTTTCGGAACAGCAAAAAAAGTGCCATTTTCATACAATTTATAAAATGATTACAAATCTGTATGTCAATACTGCATAGCCTACTTATGCATCTTTTAGGGATACTGTTCTATTATATATTCTACCATTCCATGCACATGCGTGTGTGGCACTTAGGGTTAAATCAACACGTTTAGTACAGGTGGTAAACTTCACTCAATGCATTATAATACAATGATGATTCTATCTATTCGTAGAAGCGTAGGCTTTTCCATGTACCTTTGATAACGTATACAAATGACGTAATGAAAATATACTGCAATCCGAGAAGTGCAATTCATAAGATTATGTAGATTCTAGTCAAATTGTCCAGCAGATTACATTCCTAAGGTTTTATGGGACGATTGTGGTGTCGGTTTGTCTTTTAAGACTGTTTAATCGGTTTAATGCTTCCTCTCGATTGTAACCAGTTTTTATTGCACACTTTATATTAGTTTTCGCTGGCGAGTTGGGTGTGCGAGTTGAGACATAGGGTGACAAAATACCGATTCCAAAATACGTATACTGTATATAAAGTGTGTTCTTAAAAAATGTTTTTTTTTAATGTACTTGTTTTTCTTGTCACGATCATTAGCATTTTTGCATGTATGGATGAAGTAGAATTAAAAATTAGTTTGCAAAAGAGATTACGTTCCTCGTGACATGTTTGTTTTGCGGAGGTAAAAGAAACAATCGGAAGATTTTGGAAAAACAAACTCGTCATCTAACAGCGTTTATTTACAGTGCTATAGTGTCAACTGTGATTGGAGGAAAACCAAAAAAAAAAAAATTTAACATAACACATTCTCGATGAAAATTAAATTACAAATGGACAAGCATTTTTGGTTTCTGTTTTTTGTTTTGTTTTTAAATATTATGAAGGTATGGGGGGGGGGGGGATAAAAATGGGAAAGAAAATAATCAACAATTCTTTTGTTGCAGAATCACAGTAGATTTCAAAATCGTTTTGACAAAAAAAAAAACTTAATGAAATTAATTATTGCATTGAGGAGATCCTCAGAAGAAAAACAAATTTATACAGAAAATTCTTTTTTCATTTGTTCGTCGCTCAACACTGGCAACCGATGCTTGATGAAACTTTCCACCGAATGCCTCGCAGCTTCTTTAACTGAAACAATACACCAAATGAAGCACCTGAGTGATTTGTGAATAGTGTACATGGTACCAGCAGAGTTGAGCACAAATAGCACCTAGGCAAAAGTATAGAAATCTGTACTTTGTCTAAACTCGTTTTGGCAAAGTATGAAATCATTGAACTAGTGATAACCATAAATTACGTAATGAAATTTTTCTGGTTCATTTTTTACTCTACTCTTCCCCACGGTAATCATTCGTAAAAAACTGACACCCCTCTCTTCTTGAATATTACGTACTAAACTCGCCTAAATATGTGTATGTGTGGTTATTTCATACTTTGCCTACCTTATTTTGACAAATGTATGAAATTAGCATTTAAATAGTGACGTGCAAGTTTAATTTCAAGCCTGAGATTTAGACAAAAAAAAAATTTCATTGTCACCTAACCTAACCAAAATATATTTTATACTTTGCCAACAACAGAGAATAGAATTCTGTACTATGCCTGGATTTTCCAACTATAGTTTGCCAGTAACATACACAATTTTTTGCAGGTTAAGGAACCAATGATGTTCTATTTGTCCCAAATAGACAACTTCTCTAATGGTGGATCAATTAACATGAAGCCAAGTGTTTGAAAAGTTGTTATATACAGGGTGTTCATAAAGGGTGTAGTCAAATTTATACCACAGATGCTATTTTGCTACACATCAAAAAAGAAAAAAGTTCATATAAAGATGGGCCCGGGTATTCATACCTACAATGATTGAGACTGCATTTATGTGACTTCACCTCAGAAGGAAACCATTCCAAACCAATGTTTACAAGGACTTTTTTTTATGCATAGCACCTGTGGTTAAAATTTGACGAACTTTTAGAAACACCTTGTATGTTCCATGATTGTAAGATTGAAGCTTACCATCAGCAACACCGTTTGCCAAAATTTTGTGAGACAAACTGCGGGCGATAGATTTGAACAGTTTCTGCCAAAACAAACAGTAATCGTTGAAAAAAACAACAAAATGTCGGTGACGAAATGAGATGGTAAAGAATACTATACGTTCATGTACCTTACTAGAGATCTTCCCATCCTTGTAATAGGGATAGAGATATTTAATGACCAGATCTGCAGCTAGCTTTTTATCTTCGGCCCCATGATGCACTTTGGTGTCGTCGTTTGGTTTTTTGCTTTCGACTTTTGTTTTACTCGACGGCTTCGGGGCGTCTGCTTTGCGCTTCTTTCGAGGACTACTGCTACTACTACTGTGACTAGAACGCTTTTGTGACTTGTGCTCTTCCTTCGTCGACGTCACAACCACTTCAACCTTGGTTTTGACGGGTTTCGGTTTGGACGACTCGCCGCTTCCCACTTTCTGTACAGTGTTGTTTGCATCACGTCCGTCCGTTTCTTTTTCCGTTTTGACCGGCTGGCTATTGGCTAACGTTGTCGAAGCTTTGGTCGAGTTTGCATTGAAGCGAGGCACGTCAGTTTTTCTGTCTTGCGTTTTCTCTTCGACGGGGAGAGGCATCTCGGCCGGAAGTGGGATTTCGTCCAGCGAACACGGCATCGGAGGAAACGGTTCTTCCGAATTAGTCGTGTCCATGGGATCCTCTTCCTCGTCGTCCTCCACAAGATTCATGTCTTCGCTGTTGTTGGGAGACTTGGAGCTGTCGTCGGTCCTGGTGTCGGAAATCGTAACTACATTGTGGTTCACTACAGATGGGCATTCCGACGTTCCGTTCAACTCTTTTTTCTCAGACTGCTGCCTAAACATTGATGTTATCGTTCTGTTTGACCCACTATCCTTATCCTTCTTGTCACCGTGTTTCAATTTTTTCGAAACGTCCTGAGATACACGATGTAAGCTGGACGATGGTTTGTAATCGACGAGGAGGGAATACATCTTTTGCTCTGCTGTGCAGTCCTTTATTTCTTTGATCTGGGAAGCAAAACCAATCTACTATACATGATGTTCTTAAAAGGTCTGGCCAAATTTTAACCACAGATGCTACGCATCAATACAAAACAAAAAGTCCACATAAACATGGGTCTGGAAATGCATACTCATTTGCATGCCTACAGTGATTGAGACCATAGGCCTATGCATTTAAGTGACTTCATCCAGGGTTGTCTCAGAAGGGAAGCATTTCTGGACTCATGTTTAGATGAATAGCATTTGTGGTTACATTTTGATAAGACCTGCACCAAAACAAACATCAGTTCCTCTGGAACAGATTAATGATAAGTACGGAGTTTCCACTGAACTTAACTTTTAAATTTTGATTACCATCTATTGAAAAACAAAAGATTTGAAACATTGAAACAATTTTGAATACTTACAAGGAAGGCCATGTTTCTCTTGTATAGGAACTGATTCTTGCTCTTTTTCAATACTTTGTATTCTTCGTCGGCAGAAAATTTATTTAAATCTCGTATACTACAAATAAAAAAAAAATTCCAATTAAACCTGTGTTAATTTTATCAATGAAATAAAATAGGATAAAGAATTAACGCCAACAGCCAATTCTAACAGTATTTTTTACAAGCAGATCTCAGTGAGATAAGCACGTTTGCATATCAAGTTCTGCATAACAAAGCGAATTTGGTTCAAATTGTTTA
>JAQIWH010008444.1:0-10259 GCA_034695005.1 Cryptops parisi | reverse complement strand
AAAATGTAAAAGCAAAAAAAGGTAGTCATTGAAAAAACTCTATTAATCAACGATAAAGCTTAAGTAATGCGAGTAAAACGTCAACAGAAAATAACATATTGTCACACAGTTCATTTCTTGGAAGTTTTTCTCAATTATCATCCTCAATCGATACATTAATTTCGCTTAAGCCAATCGGTAAACACAGCAAAAGTCGTAAGAAAAAAATATATTAAAAAAAAAGCCAGCCCCATCCTTAATCGATTTTCATGTTTCTTTATTCACTGAATATTGAGAATCAATAAATCGAGCCCCTTAAAAAAAAAGTCAAGAAAAGAAGAAGAAAAAACATTACTACAGCATACCCAGAATGAAACAGACGTAAAACAAAAAAGAATGAATTCTTAAAACAAAAACGCAATATATTTTTCAAGCTTATATTGTCTACTCGCATGAAACCTTACGGATGGATGACCAAACTCGTCCAATAAGTCTCTCATGAATGATAATGCCTCCGACCGAATAGACATCAGATATCGAAAATCTCTAACAAGACGGGAGATAATTTTCCGAGAAACTGTTTTTTTTTCTTTTTTCTTCTTCTTTCATGGTTCGCTTTTCATCCATCGACATTCATCACTGTCGTTCTTATTATTTTTCTTCGTCCGTGACCGCGAAAAAAAAATATACGACAAAAAAAAAGTCGAAGAAAAGTCACCCAGTCGAGGACGACGACGACGAGAAAGTGAAAGGGTTGTAATAGTCGAGTAACAAACGGGGTGAACCAAAGAGGCTACAGCCGAACAGGTGCCCTTTTCCAAATCGATGCCAGATGGCACTGAGCCAGCCTCCCTTTTCTTTAGGGGCCGGAAATCAGTGCCGCCATCATGCGGGGTGTTCTTTTAGCAAGTCAAATGGCGTCTGGCAGCGATCTCATTTTCCAGTTGGCGATTTGTTCGGTCATTCGTCATTGGGAAGGTAGTGGAAAAAAAATGATACGACTACAAGAAACGACCAAAGAAAGCGTTGCGTGTGTCGGAAAAAAAAATAAAAATGGTGGTTTGTTTTTTCTTCTAATAATGTATTTTCCTATAAAAGTGTTTTTTTTTTTTTTTGGCTCTCTCCTAATGAACCTAAAAGAGTATTTCCTGTTTACTGTCTCACAATAAAAAAAAGTTAAGTGCGCCATGATTCAGTGTTTGACAACTTTCCTAATGTAATTTCCTCTCTTAGCGCTCGAAAAGCAAATCATTGTCCGTGTTGTATACAATTGAAGGTCCCTGGTAGTTTAGTAATATTTTTGTCAAAAATGACTTAGAAGTATTTTCGAATGTGTTAGGTACAATTCTACATTCCTAACGCGTAATCTTGAGTAAAAAAACGGTATGCGCAAAGATATTAGTGCAAGAAGTGGAAAGTAGCCTATAACACCAAGTCAAGTTCAAATTTTTAAACGCGTTTCCTAGAAATAACAAAAATGTTACTTTACACCAAGCCCTTCAACTATTATAAAATCAAAAAATTAAACTATTCACATTCAAGAAAACGCATGTAACCACTGTGTATATTGGTTCTGTTATGTTACGTATATTGGTGAAATTTTCAACCAAAAAAAAATAGTTACAAAAACCGTCAAATAAACTTTTTGGGTGTAAACCAAAACAATGGTTTCAAGTTTTTACCAAAGTTAAAAACAAGAATTAAAAGTTTGTACGTGAAATCATGCTGGTCCATTCACGTTTGTCAGTAACTCATCTTTCAAGTCTTAAGTCATTTTGCACTAAAACACTTATAAAAGAGGGACTAGCTAGCACTTTATGTAATCACAAAGTTTTGCGGTCTCCTCGGGTTATTACACTTTTACACACAACGACCAGCGCCTCATAAAACATCCGTGTCCCCAGTCGGCCTAATCTGCCGTTTGTTCTCTGTCTCTCGTGGGTGGTGTATCAGTCACGTGATTTGCGGACGCCGCGGGGACGTTCTAATTGGCCAGGGCGACCGGAAGGATTTGCGACCCATCCATCGACTTGATTGGTTGTCCAGGGGGTCGTAAGTTTTCGCTGACGTTGTGCAATTTCTCAAAATCAACCCGTTTGGAGAGAAGGGTGAAAAGCTCGCACTCACATATACATACATACAAAAACACACACCCCCACCCAACCACCTTGAAAGAGAGAGAGAGAGAACTCGGCGACCCTCTCGAAAGGACTTCATTATCCAAATTTTGCCTCTCCTCTTCGAGAAGGGAAACAATTAATTAGGGGTTTTTATGACGCCCATTTTGCTAGGAATCGACCGTTTTTAAATCACCCGAATTAGTGTTTGGAAGAAGCCGAGTGGAAAACGAGCGCTTGCTAAGTGGACGACGCCTCGTCAAAATGGGTACTATAACCCCCTCTCATCTTCCTCAAAACTACGCCTTTCAGCATCAATTGGAGCCGTTGTTATCTCCGATCTCATAAATTTTCCATATAGAAACGTGCCAACCCTTATCTCGTGCCCCCTTTTCTAAGGGTTCGTTCTCACAAACGAGCAAAAGTTTCTATTCCGACTATATTACTTTCGCGAATAGGAAAAGTTGTGTTCGATTACAAACATTTTCTATGCCATGTCCGAGAGACTCCCAAATGACGGCAGTAAAAAAAAAACATAATAGCAAACTTGTGAGATCAGTAATGATGTACTACTTTCCCCGCCCAATCCTTATTGCGTATCTGTCATAAAAAAATGTTGGCAAAAGTTTCCAATAAAAATTTTGACAATAATTGCATAATAACTTCGACCATCGTGCCATAATAAACTCACCAATTACGAGAACGGCTAAAAAGTTAGTACCGGTATATCGACTTTAAAGTCAACTTTAATGTTTAAAGTCGTCGTCTCAATTCCAATTTGTCACCTACTTTATTTGAAGGTCTTGTTAAAAAAAGTGCTTAATAATATTTTGGTCAAAAAAAGACCTAGAAGCACTTTCCAATGTGTTAGGTGCCATTCCACCTTCCTGATGCATAATTTTTCAACAAATTGTACAAAGATATTAGTGTTAAATTTTAATATTAACAAAAATATTAGTGCAAGAAGTGTAAAGTAAGCCATGGACAGCAAGTCCCAAGTTCAGATCCTTCAAGTTTCACATTTTCCTCGAAATTGTACAAAATATGTTACTTAACCCTCTTTTACACCAGGCTTTTCAATTGACAATGATCGTAATTACGGTATTGTATTTTACCCTAAATAGCAAACCACATTAAGCTAACCTACGTATTAATGTTTCAATTATATAAGTGCAGGTGATAAAAAGCAAAATAATAATAATAATTTGAATATTACATAGTATAGTAAAATGTATCTAAATGGTATATAGCCTACAGTATGTATGTATGAAAAAATAGAAAAGATCTCGACACCAGTTTTCAATATAAAGGGGAAAAAAGTCCAGAGTAAAAGAGAAAAGGAAAAAGTGTAATCCATTTACGATTGTTTACTTTCAGTGAACGTGTGCGAGGGCGGTTGGGTGGCTAGTGCTGGCAGCCACTAATCAAATTATTCCCCGTCTCCCGTGCTGTGATAACGACGACAGAGCGTCAACGACCAGAGTGAAGAGAGTTGAGCGACGAGCCAACTTGCTTTCGGTTGTTCCCAAACCCAATGTGCAACAACACAGACCACCTAGGACCTAGAGGCTAGGTCTGCAGCTTTTTAGGTTGCCTCCTGCCGATCGACCGATAGAACTCATTCGCTAACACCCTCGCCCAGTCTAATTAGATGATTGGATTCGATATGTAAACCAAACACAAATGCATCGGTGATGAAGGTTACGTCTGCGTTATGTCTGGACTTGAGATAACCAGTCCTGATAAAAGCACTCAACAAGATCAAAGCGCCTATGATGCATAAAGCCAAAGAATCAAGTTTTGCATTAACGGTTCTCGTCAAACGTGACATCTCGACGATGATCGTTTTTGGCGAATGGAATAAAGCTGCTATCTTTAAAGAAATCTAAACAAAATACAGGTAAACAAAACAGGTAAACAAAATAAATTCAAACCCTACGCTCAGAAAATCATGTTAAGTGAAGTAAAGTAAAGTAATGCGCATCATCAAGTATTTTTTATAGAGAATCTATTCAGACGAGTAACTTATAAAACTCATGTGGCGAACAGTTTAAAAAATGGTTATGATATTTTAGTTACTACAATGTTAGAATAATGATTTTCTAAATTCAGCAGTGCGACACGACTCCGTATTCAGCATATAAGGCATTATAGTGTCACATTGTAGAAATTCTAATACTTCCCAGTGGCTTTGTCAGCAATCTAAAGCACTCTTGAGAGTGAAATATAATGTTGTAGTGTCAATATATGTTGTACTGTGGTAGTGCTCAACCCATGTGAGAACTACCAACGCTTTTAAATTTAAGACACCTGATGTTTTAAATTACACTGTAAAAACATTTTTCCCTACAAACTCTCTAGAAAGACTGGAACTTGCTTCTTTATTCTATTCGTCGTTGTGTTTCTCTTAATTATGAAAACAAAATTTAAAAAAAAAAGATTTTTGATACAAAACTTATGCGGCATGTTATTTTTTTTCTTAAATACCAAACTTTTAAGTTTGACTTCTGTTAAATATTTTTTCCACTTATGATATGTTTTTGTTGTTTAATTTTATTTTGTTGTCCTAAGCCTTTTGTGGTAATATTTAACTTGATCCCTGGGACCGCAGATAAAAAATAATAATAATAATAATATATGGTAATAGTTCCTATCATTAAAATCGTGAACCCTTTCATGAAATATCGAAAGAAAGGTTTCCCCTACCAAAAGTTCGATTTTTAAAAAATCATCAAAAATAAAATGGCATAAAACTTTCAAAACTGAAGTCTCAGTGATTCAATCCACTAATGTAATGTTACATTTTTTGTACCAGTTTTTCAGATAGTTTAAAAATCTTGTATTGCGCAGCGCATTCGAACGTGTCACATGCGGAAAAACAAATCATGTTTGACAACACTGTAAGCTCAGACGTCCGGAAAATAACTCGCGTTCGTTTCTAACCTGTTTATTGGATTTGAAAGCGAGTTGCGGTAAAAGAAAAAAAAATATACAACTTCTCATTCGCACCTCTTGGTACGTTTTAATTTGAAGTTGAAAAATACACGACAAACACACTCCAACTCGCCGTTTCATTCAATGACAGTTCCCCTCAATTTCCAATCAATTTTCTCTCGTCTCTCAGGAGACCACGTTCTTCACACCATGGCAAAAGTAGTTGCCTACTCACCACCCACCCATCCATCCTTTCCATCCAACGAAGAATGAAAAAATAAAAAGTTCTTTTTGCTCCTCTTCCAATTCACGGGTGCATGGAAAACGTCATTTTGCAGCCACTGCCAGTTTCTACTACATGCCCCAGAAATGGGGAGCAAAACACTCGACAAGGCGAGTCGCATCTAATAAATTCGGAGCTTTTATCAGCGGAAAGCCACCCCTTCCACAACCTCCTTGTGCAACAACAACGATGGTTGGATGATAAATAAAGCTACCCCTATTAGTAGCACGCCAGATGGCACGATCTGGGGCTGCCCACCCTCCTCGATGGCAACTTTTTAGCTCACCCCCATCCACCCCCGCACTCAACAACGAAGGGGACTTAGCGACCTTTTTCTTATCAAAACACTTAAGTCCAATCCTGAAACACCATATGGGGCACTTACCGAACCCGAGCACCTAGTTGGGCCAACGACCAACGAAAACAAGCCAACAAAAATCGACTGACGAGGATTAACTCGCAATAAGAAAGGGGGTGCCTTTTCTTCAAACTGCCAACTAGAGAAATAATTGAATAACGAACCCCACTACTCAGCCAGCCATTAAAACATACAACGTTAAGAATCCTTGTTTTCGAACGCGTTTACACTTTTTTAACGCCGTTATCTCGTAAAATTGAAACTAATTAAACATCTTGGAAATTGAACAACGACTCAAATGCTAAACGTCACATAGGCTACGTGTACATGTTGAGTTGAGTTTCAGTAAGTACTGAGTTTCAAAAAGTACCAATGCTTTAGAAATTTTTGTCATATTAACTATAGCCTATGAGAAATGTACAAGCACATTGTCGCAAGAGTATTATAATTGATAGTATAACAGTCCTAATTTTTTGTATAAAGATAAGTTTTTTTTTACAGTTTTGCTGCACCCAACCGAAGACGTTCTGTGCAATCCGAATAGCTATTGCTGCGGATCGAATTGACTTATAAATAGTGTCAAAAGAGTTTATTTGGAAAATACTGTACTCGTTAAGTCATTTGAACAGATCGTGATCACTGACACAACACGACGTAAGTCACTGGATCAGAAGGCCAGTACATAAAAGAGTATTCTCTTTTCCTCTTGCTAACATGACATAACAGTGGAAGTTTCGTCAACTATTTTAAGACAAAATTGAACCAGATTTTGTAGTGAACAGACGTGATTTAAGAATTTGGTTATTATAATCACGGATCACGGTTATTATTATCAATCGGCTATTGTTATCATAATCAGTCGGTCCCAAAATACTTTGTTTTTTTTTATCCATTGTTTAATGTTATATGCCGGTTGTTGTCATCAAATAGCACTAGTCCCAAATTGATCGTAATAACCAAATTCCACTGTACTAGATCTTGCGGCGAGTAGCCAAATAAATCTTCTTAGTATCGTACTTATGTTTCACACTTTATTGATATCCCACAGCTATTCTACACAACCACCACCACCATTCAGAGATTCAAACGTTTCACACCTCCATAAAACACATGATAGAAATTGAGCAGTTAGTGTTTGCAGCACCAACCCAAAAGAACCAAAAAAACCAAGAGGAGCAGCAGGCTCATTAATCTGCACTCAGCGTATAAAGTGAACCTGAAGGGAATATGTAAACAACGAGTTGAAACCTTTCTAACGACCCTGGCCCACCTAACCCCACCGCAATTAATTGCAAGAAATTACTGTTAGGGACGGTGACGGTTGCATAAAATTACGATTAGTAGCTCCCCCCGGTTTCTTGCCTAGGATCCAATCTTCTCCATTTCTCACCAACAAGGCGGCGTTAGCAAACAGCTCCGCACCGGAGATAAAGGCTTGAACATCGCCATAGCAACCAGACGATCGGGAGCCGGTGGAGAGAAACCGGAAGTTGCTTCCTCTTTGCAAATGACCTCCAAAGTCGCCAGGGGCAACCCGTTGCCATCGCGAAGAAAGGCTGAAAACACTATATTTCGCAACCAACTGCCTCATTTAAACTGCTGCGCCAGTGTTTCGACTGTCGCGTTTCGAGAGAAAAGTGAAACGAGTGAAAATGAAGCAACTGAACTATCCCCCACCATATAGTTGTTTCACCAACTGCGGAATTACAACAAAGCTTTAAGTTCCTTTCTAACCCAGTTTCACGCTTTTTCCTACGTCGTCGGTTGGAAATGCGAACGGCTTTCCACAACTCTGACATTGGCAACATGATGAAACTACTCAATGCGCCGCGTGGCTTAGGAAAGGTAATTCGCGTAATTGAATTTCAAGACAAGAGTTGTGACGTCCAACTGTTTCATCGAGCAAAGATTAACGTCGAGTCGTAGATTATATTGCGCGTCATGTTAGGTTTGGGATCACACACAATGTGTTCAAAATCTAACAAAAACCTACAAGCCCAAATCTTCGCGACACTGACTCTAAAATGACACCACCAGATGATGTTTCATGGTATCAGTGGGTGTTTTGAAGGTTATGCTTTCCATGTTATTTATTGCAAGTAAATAGCCCGTCAAAAATGACGGGAAAGTTATTTATTCATTTAATTCATATTGCTGCGCAATATTTGCTACAGTTGGAGTATTTATTTTTTATTTTGGAATTTTCACACACGGTGGTGCTGGTGAGGAAGCATGCGCTTGTAAAAAAATTCTTTACTGGAAGCAACGTTGTTTCTATAGAAACAACATTGCTGAAAGAAACAATCGCCAAATTGTTATAGAAAGATTGCCCGATTGTTATAGTTTGTTAGATTGCTGTTATTGTTGTTGTTAAAGAAACATAACTGGTGAGGAGTAGGCAGATTTTGCATTTTATAACAATTAGATATTTAAAGGTTACAAACTGATTCGCAAATATACCCGTATCTTCAAATGCTAAGGGTTCACCATGAAACCAATTTTAGACTAGTTATAGCATATAGGTTCATATCTTAAAATACCGGATAAAAGAAATCAAAACAATGTGTATTTGATAATACAACTTCATCACAAAGTTAAAAAAATATTCTTGTATCAATAGTTACTGTTAAAATCACACTATTGCCTAAAGTGGCAGACAAGTGAAGCATACTAATAGAGGTTGACCATCTTATTAGGAATATTCGCACAAACCTAACTTTTGTTATTAAGTATCGTCCAAACCACAACTACCAATTCCATTCACCAAACACCAAAGACAATGGTCTTTGGTGTTTTTTTCTAATAATCGATTTCCTTGCAATTAATTTCCTTTATAATAATAATAAGTTTATTTGCAATCCATGGGATTAAAGGTATACAAAAGAAAATAACAATAGATTTCTATAGATTTCTAACAACAGCACCTTAAAACTCAGTACAATGAACATGAAGCACAAAATTGTACCAAAATGGAATCACTTTAATAGAAAGTTGCACATTAATTTTTGGCAGCTATTTCTTTTATAAAAAAAATTTGTCCAAAATAATTAACCGAACGTAGTGAGATCTAAGTTTTGAGAAGTAGGACGAAATTGCATTTGTCTGTGTCTGTTTGTAAATACTGCGTTAACTTGCGAACGATTCAGCGGATTTACTTCAAACTTGCGCAAATTACTGAGAAGAGTATCCCACATTATGTATTTAATTTTGGTTGCCAACACACTATTCATTATTAACTTATTTACTTATTATTCATTATTTACTTATTAACTTATTATTCATTATTTACTTACTCCTATGTATTGTCTTTACTTTCGGTTCACTATGTGTTCTGCAATTCTCTATCCGTATGTGCCAGATGGGTGTAGTGGCATGACCAACAACTATACAAATTTGTATATTTGTTGTTCATGGTAGTGGGTGCGTGCTGGACTCATAATCCAAAGGTCCTGGAGTCCAACCCACACATTGATAGTTTTTGTTTTTGTTTTTTTATTAATTTATTATTTGTTATTTATTAACCGTTATCTGTTATGCAAGTTCAAATTTCTTTTAGTGTTTTCTTTTTTAAATTTATTTTACACTGATGCTAACGGAGATTGGTTTACTGTTCACGGAACAACTAGTAATGATGTTGCTAATTTAGCTTCATGTAGAAACCTAAATGGAATTTGTAAAGATAGTTGTCCTAACAGAACTATAAAAAGTATGTGCATAATTCATGTACATGACACGTTTTCACGTGAATTCGTATTCCTACCCAGAATAGCCTTAAGCATCATTTGTAAAATTTCATCTTTGAAATTTTTCTTGAAAGTTATAAATGCATTTTTAACAAAAACTAAGCATTATTACGATGACACGTGATCATTTGTGTTATCTTTAAAGCAGCAACTAATAAACTACGACAGTCCTTAAACATATTTTTATTACGCTTTGCATTTTTTAAGATCAACGACGAAAAGTTTGGGAAGAGATGAAAAAATTAATGGAAAACGAAGCATTGCGACCTTTTGCCTGATTCTTATTGGCAACGAATAGTCATCACAACACAGCCGTCAACAAACTTTGTTCCCAAATCCTTAAAGCCTTCGCACGGAAAGATAGGACGATACAAGTCATTCTAATTGCAACTCGGTCGGCGCCTTCACCTTCGTCCTCTTCCTTTCGACCATCACCGACCTATCTAACTATCTATCTATCTAGCACCTTTAGTCCAACGCAGTGCCTAACCCTGAAGGCGACAGTCACCTCGTTGCTAGCAGCAGCAGCAGCAGCTATCGCCTCGTCGAGTGATGGCCACGGCACTTGTCAACGAACGTCGCTCGTGCCGGATTATCGCTAAGTCAACAGATAATTGCATTCCCATTCGAACATGACAATTTGGTGCTCCTGGCGATGGCCAAACCGGCAAACGGCCAACCCGATAAGGCCCACACCCATCCACGTTCAACGAGGGCCAAAAGGGAACCAAAGGGGGAGAAAATTCCGGCGAGAATTTGGAATTAAGATTCCGTAATGTTATCGGGGATTGCCTAGTGGGTCGGTGTGACAGCAGTGACAACAGCTCCATGACGTCCACGTGGGC
>JAQIWH010008443.1:0-10260 GCA_034695005.1 Cryptops parisi | reverse complement strand
TCATTATTAATTATACGTGGAATTTCTTTTAGACGAGAAAAAATAATTAATTGTGGTATGGACAATAGTTTAAATTTGTTTAACTTTGCAGAAATAGAAGTATAATAAGATAAACCGAAAATCGTTCTGATAATAATGTTATAGCTAACTGATAACCTTTTAATCGTTTTTTATAATAACTTCGTTTGCTAAGCATTGTTCACTGTTAAGTTGAAAGATTTGTGTACTGGCTTTAAGATTTGTTTGCTTATTTATTTATTTTATTTCATTTTTTACTTTTTTGGTTTTTTTGTTCAATATGTTCTTTATTACTACAGCAGTATAAAAAAGGAGTGAAATAAATATTCCACTAGAAATTGAGAAAAAAAAATTCTACTTTAATTTTAAGTGTCTGTGATTTTTGTGGAGAGATTTTATGCTATTAAGCAAAGATGCATATGGGACGTACCTCTAAAATCTATCAGATTTGTCAGCAATTTTGTCAGTGTGCTTGTATTTCCATATGTAACAAGGGCAGGCTTGTGGAAGACAACATTTCGAAAAAAAAATTTTTTTGGACCAGTCTAACAGTATACTAACAGTACTAACAGTATATAAACTTCTACAGAAGTTTATATACTGTATTGACCAAAAAATCGAATAAAGTGAGAACCGCGTAAATCTTAAACCACATTAGTCCAATGTAACAAAATTCGCATAAATCGAATCGAAACTTGCAGAAACTCGAAAATGTAATTTATTAAAACTCGCATGAATCGAAGTTTTAAACGTGTACTGCTATCTGAGAGACCATTTTCCTGATGCTACTGTCACAAACACTGTCCACCGTGTTTTCATCGCTACAGGAGTGAGCAAAACCACCATCTTTAACATTAAGGAAGAATGGCACGGACAATAACTTAAAGATCCGATCTTTAAGTTATCTAATAACTTAAAGATCGCATAATTCTAAATTCCCGTAAAGCGAAACTATGTATGGAGCTTATTCTTAAAAGCATTTTTATTGTACCTGTTAAAGCCCTTTAACCATATGGTTAGCTATACTCGTTGTTACATATACGTTATTTGTAAACAAATAACATATATAAATAGATATAAATCCATATAAAAATGTGTTAATTTCTTTTAGAAAAATGAACGAAGCGATGGATTCCACGGTAAGTACAAGTGCACTCACTATACAGTGCCTCACTGTATTCTTTTTGCTAATCATTACTAGACGTACAGAGAGATACGATAGTTTACGTTTATATCTCCCATTGAACAACACTTAATTGAAAGATATTGAAATCTATTATCCCGAAAATATTTATTATTTCGTTCGAACGTGCCAACACGTGTTGTAACGTTAAGTTTTAATCAATTAATCCTAATAGTTATCCTAGATAAACCCTGTCATGTTCTAGTTATAATTTAATGGTGTTTTACTAATGTTTTTGTTTTAATAGTGATTTAATAATAAATTAAGTTTAATATAGTTTTAATAATATAGGCCTATTGTTTCAATAGTGTTTTTGATAATTGTTTTTGTTGTTTTGTTGTTGTGTAATTGAAGGGACTGGTGTAAAAAAGATAACATTTCAATTTTGAGAAACAGACGCTTAAAAATCTGAACTTGCCTTGCTGCCTATGGGCTACTTCACACTTTTTGCACTAATATTTTTTTTTTATTTATTATTTTTTTTTAAAATAAAAATCTTTGCACATATCTTTGCACATATTGTGCAAAGAAATGTTTTGCTCAAAATTATGTGTCAGGAATGTGGAATTGCACCTAACACTTTCGCAAATGCTTCTAGGTCATTTTTGACAAAAATGTTACTTAACACCGCCCCTTAATTATAATCCATAGTTGCTAAGCAACATGAGCTACGAATGTTGCAAAGCAACATGAACTGAAAGAACAACTGAAAAAAAAACTTCCAAATGTTATGAAGCAACATGAGTTAAATAACTGCGGAATGAAAACAAAACGCTTTCCCGTCGTTATTGACGAACTATTTACTAGTTTACAATGTTACATGGCATCTAAACAGTACAAGATTTGTATAAAGATATTGTGTTGTTCTCCAACTGTTGTATAACCAATCGAAACATTTTATTGTGTCGATTGTTTGTTGTTTTCTATTATTTCGATTTATTGTTCGGCATTTATTTGTTTACCTTATTTTATTCAAACATGTAGTGATGAATGAAAGTATTTCACAAATTAACTACGAGAATCGAATAATTGGTGGAAGTGTAGCTCGACCCCATGCCTATCCATTCATGGTAAACATAAACATTCATGAAAATCGGAATTTTTTCTGTAACATGATGAGTTTTCTGTAACATTTATAGGTTCGCTTATACATAGTCTACCCATTAGGACACCTGAATGGAGGTTGTGGTGGTACTTTAATTAGTCCCAATCACGTTTTAACTGCAGCCCACTGCGTGATGAACGTAACGTGAGTATAATACTTCGAGTGCAAGTTGAATATTGTACAGTACAGATAATTTTCGATTCATGCAATCAACCTTTTTAAATTAACCTCAATGGCCTGTCAACTAAAATTGGCGATTTTTTTTGCAAAACCTATTAATTTACCTTTGATAAATTTACATTTGACTGGAATTTCTTGTTAACTTAAACTTGAGGGTGCCAGAAGTTTTTGCCCTTTTATTTATTTATTTATTTATTTATTTATTTATTTATTTATTTATTTATTTATATCAACACGGTCATAGCGACCATACAATTGGACAGTTGGTGAAATAATTACATCATATAAATCGAAAATGTTTATATAAAACACGGTCAAAACAACTGTTATTTAGATTTAAGCAAAACTGTATTTTTGGAGTTAACGCAGTTTTTCCACCCGACTCCTCAATTGTACGAGCGTATATACGTGACCAACAATGAATCGAAGAATTCTTGTATTTGCATTAAGATATGATATATGAATGTCTAACCGATTACAACAATTTAACTTTTCAGTCTGAAATTACTTGCGTCGTATGTGGTTATGTATTTGGGCGACCATCGAACAGATAGACAAGAAAAGGGAGAAATAAGCGTGAAGACTAATCAAGTAAAAATTAATTTTCCAATATTCTTAAATAAAATACTGTATGCTCATTAATACCAACACAATAGGAATGTTGGTACCTTATTACCAACCGGATTTTGATGAATCAGGTGTCCATGGATCCGTCTTAGTCTCATGAATATCTTTGTAAAACATTACAGTCTGTTTAATAAGCCACTCTTGGTACTTGATAAAAGTTTGGCGGTGAACGAGGATGGCGGTTTAAAAAGGACGATCAATGTGTGGAAAGATTCATTAGTTTTGTGAAAGCGGGGATAACGGTCTATAGGGGGTGGTTTAAAAAGTGTCGACTGTATTTGGAAAACAAAGTTCTACAGTAGCTCGATATTTTGAATACGAGGGAAGAAAGCAAACAAAAAGTAAAATGTCTGCAAATTTGACATAAATAAAGGTTGTCAACAATAAACATATCTATACAATGCAACACTAATGTTGTCTTAACAATGCAACATTAATGTTGTCTTAACCTTTTTATCCTTTTAAGTTTTATGACTTCCATTTATAATAATTCCACATATTGTATTGTACATCATTTGATCCTTGCTGTGTTTTAATTTGCCCTGTTTGTATGTTTTTCACCCCTTGTTGGTGCGCATCTTAAATAAATAAATAAGCTCCAACATGTTCAAAATAACAAAACCTAATTGGCAATTTGCAGATTATCACGCACCCGAAGTACAGTGGAAACACCAATGATGTCGCAATTCTTTATATTCGTGGTGGTGTACGATTAAGTCCAACTATTCAACCAGCCTGTTTGCCTTCTCCTGGAAGGCAGTTTGATTCTATGAAAGCAATAGCCATAGGATGGGGAGCTGTAGCCCGTGGAGCCCGTAAGAATTGTAGCGATGAATCTCGATCTATCTTATAATATTCCATTTTCATTAATAATTACGTTTTATAGCAAAAACCTTAGAATGGGGATTAGAATTCCCCTGTACGAATTGTATTTTATCGTATTCATCTTGTATTGTAACTTTTTTCATAAATAATTGTTTTATTTAGCTCTCAAGATTAGTAAAGTACTTAAGGAAGTGGACTTACTTATCGAAACCGACGACGTTTGCCATAACACGGAAGTCATGATCTGTACTGTCGATGAAAGTCACGGATCAGTTTACTCGGTAATAGCAAAAATTAATAAAACTCCATTTTCAGATCTAATGCTATTAGTATTTTTCATCGCGAATAATATTCATCTGCGTATACGATCTTTTTTAATTTAAACATATATTGCTTAATTTAACAATTATAGGGAGATTCCGGAGGACCTTTGATGGTTAGAGAAAGAGGACGTTATATCATTATTGGGATAGCAGCTTATATACGAGACTACTATTACGACGATTTCATCAAACTCGCTGTGTTTAATAAAGTTTCAAGCTTAATCGGCTGGATCAAAGATAATATGCAAGATGATAAAAAATTATGCTTGCGTAAAGAAAAGTATACCTAATTGTCAAAGAGTATGCGACTGATTCTACAATAAAGCTGATAACAAATTTATTGTTGAAGTTCTTGAATTCTTTCATTATCAAAGTCATTGATTCAAAAATCAAAATCACCGATAGAGCAACAAAGACTTGTTTTTTAAAAGTAAGCAGCACGTAAAGTATTGTTTTCGCAAACAATAAGAATCAGCTACACGAATAAAGAAACACAAAACAACTGTAGTAATAACTTAAGATCTTAACATTTGTTTCTACTAACTATCTCAAATATCCAATGTGAAGTATTACTGTATTAGCTGTATTCAACAGCTGTATTCAGATCCCTGTCAACTATGACGGGGATCTCTTTTTTTATTACACAATTCATTGCTTTCATGTTGTCTAGCAACATGAGCGTTAGACAGATACACACCCAAAGAGCTGGATAACTATATAGATTCCTGAATAGTCGGATAACTATATAGGATATCAGACTATTATGTCCGATATCATTTTTCATGATAGTATAAATCATATGGTTAATTCTATGTACAAATCATTTGGTTAGTAATGGTTAGTTCTACTAATTTTTATACTTTTCATATTAGCTTCACTTGTGAGTGAGTTGTGAGTTTATACATACAAAAACAAGACGACTCGGTGGATTTTGATGAATCAGGTGTACATAGATCCGTCTTAGTCTCATGAGTGTCACTTGCCTATACGCCGTTAATTAAAAACCAATATGGCGGACGATATATGCCAGTATATAAAGAGCATGCTTAAAAAGCATTTTTGATGTTCTTGTTTTTATCGCCTGCGTCAAGTTCTCTGGGATCATGACAATAAAAATGATTGACTTCAATCCACACTTTATGAAATTCTCTTTCGTTTGATGCTTTTGGTTTTTCGATGCGTTCACAATTCACATTTTTGCAAACCACTCACAATGTCCTTACTAGTGAACCTAATATAAAGCGTATAAAATGTTTACCGTGTTGAAACATATTGATTTACAGAAGGTAATAATTTATATTTCTTTACATTGTTGTCTGATTATAGCCTATTTGAAGGGCTTCGGGTGATAAATTAGATTTTTAGAAATTGTTCAGGAGAGTCGTTGTTTTCTCAAAAAAAATGAGAAACTCCATAGAGTACCATATTGAGCAACAAGGTGATTCTCTATATTGTGCTGCCATTTTCTGGAGAATCCAAGAAGTGACAAAGTTAATTATTTACAAACAGTACTGAGAGACAGTTTGATATAGAAATTTAATTTTTTTAAAACATGTAGCTTATCATCATATTGCTCAAAACCCTTCTATATTATTTATTTATTTATTATTTATTATTTTCATTTAAATGTGCACTCCTGTACAGGAATAACTGGACAAATACAACATATAAATTACTTTAAAAAACAATACATAAATAAGATGATTTTCTACATGCAATAAAAATTGCAATAGTCATATTAAAAATATATCACAATAAAAAATTTATTAATATTAAGATACAAAAAACAAAAAAGGATGTATTGTTGGATCTAAAGATATTACAGGATGTATTGTTGGATCTAAAGATATTACAGGATGTATTGTTGGATCTCACTCACAAACCCACTCACACTCAAGTGAACATAACAAAGTGTATAACAAGTATACTTTAAAATTCTTTTTAAGCATTCTCTTTATATACTGTCATATGCAGATATACTGCATGTGAGCTACTGTACATGAATAATGCAAAAAAAAAATCCTTTTTTGTTTTCTGCCTGTTTCGATTTATGCGAATCCAAATTTATGCAATCTTTCAGTAATTCGATATTCAATTTATGCGTGTTTTGAGTAATTCCATTTATTGATTTCTGCACGTTTCGAGTTATGCGAATTTTAATTTATGCGAATTTCGATTTATGCGAATTTATAATTATGCCATCGTTAAATAAATTTGAAATTTTATTTATGCCGGTTTTGAGTAATTCAGTCTTTATTTCTTCAATTTTCGATTTATTTATTTATTTATCTATCTATGCGATTTTTTTTTTACATTAGACTTATGTGATTTTTGATTTATGCGAAGGACTATGCGGTTTTTGTTTTATGCGTTTTTTTGGTACATTGGAAAGTATATTCTCATAAAAGACTGTAGATGGCAGTATACGTTCAATTCTCAGCTCGCTCACTAACAAACTCATAAACCCAATCACTCACAAGTGAAGCTAACATAAAAAAAAAACTATTATAAAAACAGCTTTAATCGGATGAACAAAAAAATAAAATAAAAGCAATTACTCACTTTCAATAATATTCCCTAATTTCGATTCGAACAATAAAATCGTTCCATTTATATCTAAGATTACTAAACGTCTAAAATTCTCTCTCTCTCTCTTTAAAATCCTACAAAATTGAACATTTTTCTCATTTCTCAAACGACTTTTTGTTGTAAAATAACCTTAGCGTTTCCTCTTGAAATCCCCTGGTGCTTTTAGTTTTCATTTCAACAACTTCTCTTTTCTCGAAAATGGTAGTAGTAGACTATAGTACAAGTCCACTTGCATTTTAATAGATGGGTTTATTGCCTCTCCTTCTGTCGTGAAAACGAATGAGAAATGGGTGCTTTATTATCAACGCAAAATCGGTGTAAACACTACACTCAGCGGGGGCAACTTTCGCAAAATGGAAAATATACAACACCAATTGCAATTTAAAATTCCGGAAAAACAAAAAAAAAAACAACCAAAAAAAATACTCTTATAAAATGAAGAAAAAGAAACTCAAATTTTTCTTTCACGCCATTTGACGCTTATTGCAAAACCTAAGCATTCTTCTACAAAAGAAACAAAAAATCTCATTGCAACCAAATGCATTCTTATCAAGATCTTTTCACCTTGTCATCCACACTGTATAGTGTATATATATATATTTTTTTTTCAACCTCAACTTCAATCTCCCATGCAATTCATTTGTGTTTAAAATGCTTTTTGGAAACATTTCAAAAATCCCCTATTCAAAAAATCCCCATTTGAAAACCAAGACACATTTCAAAACCATGACCATTTTCCCAACTGTCAAATAAAAACTATTCTTCTTAGAAGAGTGTCTTACGCAATTAGATCTGAGTGTATAAAAAAAAAAATAATATAAAGAGGGGGGTTATTTTACAAAAAAAAAAAAAAAACATTACATCTCATCTTCTTTATTATTCCTTACATATCATCCACCTTAGAAGTGAATAGCCCTCTCTTTTATCTCCCATGGTGTAATGTAACACAATGGTTGTCATTCACATTCAAGAGGAATGTCCTTTTCGGGAAGAGCCCTGTTTGCACTTTTTATCCGGGTTTTTTTTTTTTTTTTTTTTTTTTTTTTACCTTTTATCTCTATTTTTTTTTTTGGTATTAGATGGACACGAATTGTACTACTATCTTTTTTTTTCGTCTGTTTTTTTATTCAGTCTAGCATTTTCATGTCCTTTCGATATATTCGCTTTGAAGGGGCGCTGTTGTTAACACCTCTGAGAAACATGTTTTTTGTGAGGGGTTTCATTTTTCAAACGAGGCTTTCAAATTTGGAAATAAACAATTACAGGAAGTTATATAATATAAATCTCTCTGACCTGTACGCGAGTTTTTATGAATTGTATGCGAGATTATTATTATTATTATTATACTCTTTATAATAGCTTCACTTTGTGAGTGAGTGTGAGTTTGTGAGTGAATGAGCTGGGAACTGAAAGTATACTGCCATCAGTCGTTTATGAGAATATATTGTATAACTCAGTGTACCAAAAACGCATAAAACGAGAACGGCATAAGTCTTTCGCATAAATAAAAACCGCAAATATATATAAAAAAAAAAAAATCGCACCCTGTAAATAAATAGATCAAAAATTGCAGAAATAAAATTTGAATTACTCAAAACACGCATAAATTGAATATCGAATTACTCAAAGGTTTCGTAAATTTTAAATTCGCATAAATCGAAATTCGCATAAATAAAAAAAATCGGATAAATCGATAAATGCAGAAATCCAAAAATGAATTTTCTGCATTATGTATGTACATATAGTAGGCCTATATTTGTATATGATAGAATATAAAGAAAAGCATTTTAAATGTACTTGTATTCAATTAATGCGAGTTTCTCATAAGTGTTTTACCTAACATGCGATGAGAAAAACTGTCCCAGATGCTTGTTAAATGCGGATCAATTCAGCCATTACTGTATATGATTTTGTGACAATTTTTCCACTTTAATGAAAATTTCGACATCTACATGAGTGTTTTATATTCGATTTATCACTATGCGAGAATGTTCCCAGATGTTCGTAGTAACGTTAACATTTCGCTATTATGCAATTTTGTACAATGATGGCATATTTGACCGAACGCTTAAAATTTTGTTTAAGATATGCGATTTCGTTTCAGTGAAAATTTCTTTAATTTTGATTTAACTATTGTGCGACTTGGTGCCATAATGCATAGCTGGAGTTTTGCAGCCTCATTCGAAAATATGCGATTTTCGTTTCAATACGAGTTTATATATTATTGAATTTGGATTGATATGATTTTTATTAGTGCGGTCAAACTGATAAAATACAGCAAAATAAAACTTGCATTTCGCTAACACGTGACAAAAAAATCATCTCAGATGTTCGTAACTGTGATGAATGTTTCTTTATTATACGATCTTATGCGGTGGTGCACGACTGACTTATGCAAGTTTTCTATATGCGATTTTGTTAACATTCGACAAGACAAACCCTTCTAGGCGCTCGTAACATGCGGTGAGATTTCGATATTAAGTGATTTTGTGTTTTGGTGCATACGTGACAGAACGCCGATATTTTTTCACTTTCGTGGAAATTTAGATATATTGTGTATTATATTAGATATATAATACACATAATAAAAGATTATACAAAAATATGAGGTATAGTATAAAATATATGCGAGCTTTGAGCAGAACGTCGTATAAAGCGAGGACCTATATAGCAGCAAAATTATTGTCCAAAGCTTGAAACATTTTAAACTGAATTTTTATTAATAAATAATAATGTCAACAAACTGTCAAGTATTTAGTTGTCGGAACACTGGGTCAAGGTGATTTCCATCACATTGGCATAAAACAAACAACGAACAAAATACATTCACCCCAATGATGCAATAAATCTATGACGTCACGTCACACAACGCACTGCTGTCATAAGTTACTCCATCCTAACAGGGTGTGTGGGTAGCAAGGGCCCAAAGTTGAAACTTTTAATGTAAACATGGGAGGAGTGAGCCTTCAACTCGATGTGTGGGTGTGTGTAATAGACGAGCACCTGAGTAACAAACAAAAGTCCTAACAAACAAAAAAGTCACAATACATTCCTGAAGTTGAACTTAAATAAATAAATCTTATTTCTTTTTTCAATTAAAAAAAAATATATATAAAAGGAATAGTATAGCATATCGAATCAAAAAGTAATGGACAGGTAAATGCACAACGAAATGAAAACAAACAACAACAACAACAACAACAACAACAACAGAAAACGAATGTCAATCGAGATGACATTAATTCCTATTCTCAAAAGAATGAAAAAAGGAACTAGAATGTGAAGAAAATTGGGAAAGTTCCAAAGTGTCAATTAAACTGCTTTCTCAATAGCTTAAACAAACATGGTTTCGACTAGTCTCAATACAATGTGTGTTTATAAATAAATAAATAAATAAATAAATAAATAAA
>JAQIWH010008442.1:0-10262 GCA_034695005.1 Cryptops parisi | reverse complement strand
AAAGGTGTTAAAAGGGTATGAATTTTGGCGTTTCATATTAATGGTGTTGTCAATATGAAATTTATAAGATTGTTCAACGATTGTTATAAGATTTCTTTTTTTTTTTAGGTGAGCATTTTTTTAAGGAGCCAGAATGAAAAGGAAGGGTTCCAGTGGAAACACACATTCAGATGTAACTTCTTTTATAGTGTAATTAAGGGTTACGAAAATTTGATTTAGTGTTGTAACTTTATTACAAGTGATGCGGGTTGGGATATGAAGGATAGGGTAACATTGAAAGCCCTGTAAATATGAGGTTAGTTCTATTGTTTTTTCGTGATTGTGTTCGAATGGTGTGTTGAAGTCTCCTGCTATGTCTCCTATGTCTGCTAAGTCTCCTGCTATATGCTATTCTGCTAAAAGAAAACTCCACGCCATGCGGTATATTTACCACAAAATTAATATTTTTAAACAATGAAATAATTTGTGTGGATGGTTAACCCATGACCTGGATTAAGTGAGGAATGTGCTAAGCTGCTCAAAAATGTTCTCAGAGACGCTTAAAAGTGCTTATAAGCGCTGTTCTTTTTGCGGTGCGAGCGCTAATGAGCTCTGCAAGGGTTTGGTCACTTCAGCATTTGTAAGCGTTTGATAGCGCGTCAAGATGGCGACGGCAAATGAAGCAATGTTGTCTCTCAGTTATAATTTAAATATTTCAAAATTGCAATCCTGTTGAGGACCGTGGCGTAATTAGAAAAATTGGGCCCTAATGCAATATGGAAAATCGAGCCCCTAATACAAAAGGTGGGGGAGGAATTGATATACATATTTACAGTAAAAATCAATATATGTATTGATACTTCCTGGGAGTATCAAAATTGATTCAATTTAGTCATGGTTGACCTAAAATTTTCACTCGATTTCTATACTGGATTATACACAAATTAAATTACCATGGAACATTTAAGCAATGTTGTACAACCATACTGTAGTGATGGTAAACCAAAATTACTTTTTCTAACTTTGGTAAGTTTGATAAATCGGCCGATGTTTTTGTAACAGGTGGTAACAGCACAATTTTCACTTTTTTACTACGTACGTCCTGTGACTCGCAATCGAGGCATTTCCGAACATAAGTTTATATGGCTTTTTTTGTTTGTTTAGATGCCCCCTACCACCCTGAAGATTATTGCCAGATATTACCAAATCACTCTGTATAGTTGCTAATTACATCAGGATTTGCTCTGCCTTGTGAGTTAGCCCATGTGACGTCTTACTATAATAAATGACAAAACATTTCCACTGTTTATTCTGTTTCGGTGTGTAAATAAAAAAAATTAATGTAAATTTTTTTAATGATTTCACAAATTTTGGTAACGTTAATAAAATTATAACCCTACATTATTAAAATTTTTATTCTACTAGTGTTATGAGAATGTGTAAGCGAAAATTTGATTTTCACATTTTTGTGGGGACTTTTTTACACTTGTTAAGACCCAAGGCCTCCAAGAATTCATAAAAAGGTACCTAATTAAGTCATTTACATATGGAAGGCACCAGTTCAATGACCAACCCTTTCTTTTATCACTGACTTAAAACGCAGCAAAAACTTTGTCACTGATAAAACGTGCACGAAAAAAGAATGGTGACTTGGTGAAAGAGCCAGATCAAAATCTTACAATAAACTGAATTTTTTAAAGAGTTCCCAGAAAAGAAAACAAGCATTTTTTATGATTTCTTTTCTCTTTACATTAGATGAAAATAAGAGATTGAACATACTCCAAAAAATTATGTATCTTTATTAAAAAAAATTTTAACCCCCCTTTTTCAAAGGTTGACAAGCATTTTCAGCGTTTTTTCCATAGGTTGACAAACTCCTGCAGAGTACACTGATTTAGTTTTATTTCGATAAATTCCCACTCTACTACATGTCACAAGAAATAAGACGTGTTTTTGTAGAGCGTTGCTTTTGCATTACAAATTATTTTAAGAATCAGATCCTGCACCTTTTTGGTGCAGGAACCGAAAAAAATTACCAAAGATTAACCCAACAGCTTTAAGACATCAGTGATGTGTGTTTGATGGTTAATTTTAAGGGCTCCCAATAGGTGATCGACTTATTTTTCTGACTAACCTTTGTAAACACAGAGTAGCTCAATCCCCATTATGAGCCACATCTTGAATTCATCGTCTGGCACATTGGTAAAGAACCACTATTAGCCTAAGTCCTTCAACCGCCTGGGTTGTCTTTTTCGTTTGTTTATGATAAGAATACAATCATACTGCAAACAAACGAGTGGGTGTTCAGCATACAACAAAGGCACTGAGAACCTTAACAAACTATTTAATCCATCGCATGCAAATGCTTGCCAAAGAGATGTTCCTTATGTTTTTTTGATAGGCAGTTCCAAAAAATGAAAACGATTTTGAACAAGAACATCTTCATTTTTGAGATTGTCTATTAAAAAAGTTAGAAACATCTCCTTGGCGATTATTTGCGTGAGATTAATCACATTATTTGCTAAGAACCTACCAAAATAAACCTTGTTGCATCCCAGGGTCACCACGAGGAGGAACCCACATCGACCCCAAAAAGTATTTACGATGAGCGCCAATGTATTTACATTGTAAATTGGAACTGGACTCTTACTGGGCTTTTACCCTCGTAAAAAATTTAAAATCAAGAGTGGGTGGCCAAGGTGTCAATCAATCCCATTTCCACTTGAGTGCTCTGAGTTTTGACATTTTTAACAGAACAGTAATTGTGATCTAGTAAGAATAAATCTTTCCACTGTGTTGCCATGTCCTTAAATGTCATCAGCTCTGTTTGTGTTTCAAAATAATTTTGTGTCACTCGTACAGCTTCATCAAGGATTTCTGGTACATTCTCGTCGGGGATAACTTGTTCATCTTCTTCAGCCATGAGTTCAACTTGTTCATCTGTAGTGACGCTTAGCTTTGGTCGTTTGGAAGGTAGTGGGTGTTTGATCAATGGCCTTCTGCCAGGGTTTACCTACCCCAAATTAAAAAAAAAAATATGTTAGTGGAATAAAAACTATGTATGGCATAAAAACAAAAATTATTTAATCGATGTATGTTGTAATATAATTATGTTTATAATTAAAATTTTCATTATTCTGTTATTGAATGTGACATGTTTACCTTTCGATTGTATCCAAGAAACAATTTAGGTGATGGATTTGTTGTAGTTGGCTGGCCATCTAAAAAGTGAACAGAACACACCTTTATAAAATATTGTTTGCATGAAAAACCAACAGTATAACTCATACATTGATTAACATGATTAAATAACAGACAAAATACTCACTGCTGCAGAATTTGAAGGTTTGATATCCTTTCGATTCACTGCGGAAAGCCATTTTAGCCTAGCACTTGGATCGCGCGGTAATCTAAACGACCTGTATGGAATCAGGCATAAACACTCATATCACGCAACATATCTGGATAGATGACACACTCTTCTTTCTTTCATTTAGTAAGTCTTCGTCTCGAATTCGTACAACTAACCACGATACAATAGTTAGCCATCTCAGAAATCAAACGACAAAAACTAAGTCCTGTAGCAGTAAATTTCGATGCAACCAAGATATTGCGATGCAGCAATGGCGGTCAGCTATTTTTTGCAGCTAGCGTCTCTGGTGTGAAATTCATGAAACCACATCTTCGTAAAAAGGTCTATACAGGATGAGTTTTTCACATGGCTGCACAGGAATACTAGGAGTCTATTATAAAGGAAGTGTTAAGTTTTGGATATAATATCATCTTCATGGGGCTCGTTACAATAGTTGTATTTTCATTGACCCTGAATTAAAGTTTCAAGAAAACCGTATTGTTACATTATAAACTATGAGTTTTAGCTACCTACCAGGTGATATGTAGAAAGTTGTTGGCATTATTCCATTTAGTCAAAAATCATTATTATTTTCAACAATCCAACTGACATAAAAATCCATCCAACAAAAGTGATTAAATTGTAGAATGCCGTTACAACACTTTCTCTGCAAGTCAATACTATGCAGTGTATTATAGTGTTTACATGGTTAATTTAAATACGAATTTAAAGATGCATACCAAATAAAATAATCTCATTGCATAGTATTGATGACTTGCAGCGAAGTTGTAACAGCAGCATGCCTTTCAATAACTATTGTTGGATCAAGTTTATTTCAGTTGAATTGCTGGAAATAAATAAGTGGATTCAGACTAAATTGACCTTTTCTTAAAACTTCATTAATATGACTTGGTGGCTATAACTCAAAGTTTGCAATGTGACGATGGAATGACCTTAAAATTTGTTTTCAAGTCAATGAAGATATCACCATTGTAAACAGAAACCCTACATAGTTTAACTACTACTAATAATGCTAATAAATAACTGATCAGAAATTTGCAGTGCCACTGTAAAGTTATTTTTTTAGTATGACAGGTCAAATACTTATACCAAGAAAATGCAAAATTTCAGACAAATTGTTTGAAAAGATGATTATTTTCCGTACATTCTTCTATGTTATGTAAAGATAATCCGACAAAGATGAAACAAATAATGAAATATAATATCTATTTAAATATATAAAAATGAATGTTAACTTTTTATATTAGCCAGTTGCTACAGTGGAGAAGTAGTTAAGAAAAATAGTCACAATTACTCAACTACTGTAAAATAGTTAGAAAGGTAATTGTAATTACTTATACAATATTGTAGTTATAATCACTTTATTTAGTAGTAGTTAGTAACTAGTTGAATTACTTTAAAAGTAGTTGGTGCTTAAAACTCACTCTGTATAAGCAAGCAATACTCACATCAGCGACCGTTATTTCATAGATTAACGCTTTCTGACTCACATGATCAATTGGCCGAGTCATCAATGTGGAGTTGTGGCCAGCAGGAAATCAAAAATGGTTTATTTGTATTGATGAAAAAAACTGAAAAATACATTGTTTTTAAATAAATTTATTTTATTATGAAGATAAAGTCTATTTAAAAGATTTATATGATTTATTTATTATTAAAGATAACTCTCATTCAAGGGGTAATAATTTTTTTTTAACTGGAACAGAAAATAAAGCTAATTTTCTCAACTATATGCAATGCAGTGTCCCTGTGTTTCAATCGATAGTATTGAAAGACATGGAAACACTTTTAGTAATTGGGTTAGATTGGGTTGGGTATAAAAAGTCGTATAAGGTATTTCTCGCTCTTTGCTTGTCCTTTTTAACTTCCATATCATGAACGTGATTAAATGAAATATTACATTAAAATGCTTATCTATTCCACGATCATCTACGGTATGGATAAAATGTATTCACCATCACGTCGGGAGTTAGCCAAAAGTTTAAACCAACTACTGTATTGCATATAAGTATCACAAACAAGCCATAGACTCAACATTGATGAGAAATTGAGACTTCCAATGTGTTGGTGAATACGATTCGTAACATAGAGGCGTGTATGCAGGCATGTCTTGATGCCAATGGCGAACACTTTCAGCACTGGCTGTGATATAATTATGCTTCTCACGTTGGCTACTAATGTATTTTTGTGTCAAATTTCACTGAATCACATCCGTATATTTCAAAGTGGAAACCGAAAAGCAATGGCCGAGAACGAGTGTAACACCTTGTATTTCAAGTCATTTTAAACTTGATTAAACCAAAAATCGTTAATAGTTGCATTTTAACAAATTGGAATTAACTACAAAGATACTTTACATGAGACCTATTTCTGTGAACATCTTTAAAGGCCACTTGTCACACAATGTTTGGTGAGGCAAGGCAAGTCGAGCAATTCGAGTACCGAGATTACATCAGCGTCATGCCAAACCAATTTCCAAAAGCATCGATGTTGGCAAGTAGTAATATCAATTGCCATGTGATGCGTAACATTTGAAATTACAACAATCCAAGGTGGAAACTTTTGGAAATTAGTTTAGCAAGATTATGCTGACATCACAGCAGTGCGCAAATTGCCCCATTCATCACACATAACATTGCGAAATAGTGAAAGGTAATTTTCAATTCATGTTCTGTCGAACAGGGCATGCAATATTTTTTTTATTAGCAATCAATATCTCAAAGAGATAAACAGAACAATTTTTGAACATAAAATAAATGTTGGAACAAAACTTTCTTAAAATGAAGGCACTTAAGAAAACAATTTTTATCTATGCAAACTAAAGAAAGTTTACGTATTCTGGTTGGTAGTAAGTTCCACAGATTAATAGAATTTAAAGGAAACCTATTGTAAGCAAACTTGTTTACTTGTGTGAGCATGCTAAGCGTATACTTGTATTGATCTCTGGTGCCTGAAGAGTCTACACTGTGTTGATTAAGATAGAAAAGAGGATGAGATGGATTTCGCATTCCATTGGCAAGGAAGCACAATCGATGGGAAGTAATCAGTTTAGTAATAGTCAATAGTTTACGTCCTATCAAAAATTGAGAAATTGATCAAAATTTTGATAGAGAAAAAAGAATGCGAACTATGCGATTATATGCAACTTGGAGTTGCTGGATTCTAAAGCATGGAACGTCAGCCCATAGGATGATACCATAATTAAATATCGAGTTAATTTTTGTTTTAAGATAAGTGATTTTTTGTTCATAGGAGAGAACATTTTTTAAGCGTTTTGTAAGATAGATTTGTTTGTTAATGGATTTTATAAGATTTTCAACATGAATGGAAAAAAATAGGTTTGGTTGGAACCATATTCCTAGAATCTTAATAGGTTGAGCAGTAGTTGAAGGAGGAACATGAAGATGTAGATGGTTAGTTTTAAGGTTGTTGAGTTTCAAGCCTAATTGAGTGGCCCAGCAAGATATATTATCTAAATCTTGAGAGATAAAGAATTCATTAACATGTTGTTCGTAAATGGGAAACTTATAAATAATAAAGTTATCGTCGACGTAATTAAGGAGAATAAAGGAGGCACTGGTTCCAGCAAAGCAATTTGAAACAACCTGTTATCAAAATATTTTTTAAGGATATGTATTGTATTGGTGGAAATTCCAAGGAGGATGCAAGCTTGGATTACAGACTGACGAGAAATGGTATCAAATGCCTTGGAAAGGTCTGCTTGGATGATTGTATGTCCATATAGTCTAGGATTATAGTCTTAAGATAAAAAGGTATATATTTAACAAGAGATCAAGGCATGTCTTGCTTGCAATACCGTAAGTATGTTGATGACAGGAAATCTGTACAAGTTCGTGAATCTCGGTAAACAAAATCTATTACTTTAGTAATGAAACTAAAGGAAGCGATAGAAAGAGTCTCCTTTGTATTTTGGATAAATTGAAGCAATTTTATATTGTAGTGGATAGAATAGATCATAGAAATTTGTATTAACTCTAAAATGGTACTAATAATATGTTTAGAGGAAAGAGATAAATTAATTATAGAATTAGAATTGAGAGTGTCATATTTTTGGTATTTTGTGGTGTTGTAATGGAGGATAGTGTTTGTAATAAGAGAAGAAAAAAAAATTACAATAAGAATTGTCGGTGGGTAACAATGAAAAATCAATCGTAGTTATATTAGAAATAATATTATATAGTGGATTGTTACACTAAAAAAGAAAAGGAATGTGAAGAACATCTGGAAGATGTAAATGATGTAGTTTTAGATTCAATGTTGATGGTGTGCCACAGAAAATTATTTTCACAAATGTATGTTTTTTTGGCGGTAGTAATCATTTCTGTATAATTTCTCTTTTATTTTTTTAGGCAAGAAGAAGTAGCAGCATAAGAATCAATTATAAGCTGGTGGTGGACTGAATTAAGAGTATGTTTTTTTTTAGTCAAAGCCGAACTCCACCAAAGTTTAAAGCGGTGTGTTACTTGGGCAGCGGATTTTTTTATATACCATGATGTAAAAATTTTGTTTTAGTTTCTAAATAAAAAATATTGAGAAACTTATCGACGTCACCTTTACTGGTTTGCAGCCAAAGTGGTATTGCATTTATAATACAGTAAACATTTCATATAAGCAACTCAGTGAACCAATTCTAAAAAAAAGGTTTCTTATATGGAAATGGTTGCTTATATACAAAACAAAAAAAAAGTTGCTAATGTAGAGGTTGCTACAAAAGAATGTTTCTTATGTGGGGGTTTCTTATATAGAATGTTTACTGTATACAGTATAGCTTACCATTCAAGTGACATGCATGTCGGATTAAATAAAACGTCAAAAACTAATATTATGTATTAAATCCATGTTGAATGTTAATGATGTATTTAAATAATATATTAAAATCAGCAGCGCCAACTTTGGGAAACCCTATGGGTTTTTCACATAAATAATTAACAAAATTGGTCAAAATGCAAACGGCGATGTAACCGAATGTTTCATTTGAAAAATACCCTAAATATAATGTAATATTACTCAATTTCTTCGTTGATGTCACTATAGAATGCGGACCGCAGCGGATGACACCATTAGAAGGGGTGATACCAAAATGACTCTAAAATGTTTCTGCAGTGCTTCAGCAGAAATTTATTATTTTTCATAAACATTCTCTGTAATTAGTTATAATCACAAAGACGTAGTACACCATGCAATTAGTGTGACCTCAACTATGTTTATAATAATACAGTAATATGTGATAACATAACTATAGGACGTCAAAATAAAAAATTTAGTATTATTTAGTATATACTGTATTTACTCAACAGTCCGTATCCCTTAATAACAAAATAAATTGTTCCATAAAATATTACATTATTGCATGCAGTAATATACACTTAAATTCAAATTAAATACTATTCATACTGAGCAATTGTTTTAAAAATTTAACTATAACGTTTTCCACAGCAAAACTTTGGCGCCTAAAATCAAACTGCCAAAAGTTTTAAATAGGTTTCCCCATGATCAACTAAAAACATATCAACACAGCCATGAGTTTTTGGAATTCGTTGAGGGATCTGCAAGCTAATAATCAACTCTGCGACAGCATTCTTCACTGTGATGATGGGACCAAATTTTACGTGCACAGGTTGATTCTTTCAGCAATCAGTCCTTATTTTCGAATTCTCTTTCTCCGAGAACCAGAAGAAAATGCGATCAGAGAAGTCAAAGTTAAAGACATGTCGTCGCATATTTTGGCTGCCATCATCACTTTTGCTTACACACACCAACAGGTCGTCAATGCAAATAATGTCGAAGAACTTTTGCCAGCAGCAGATTACTTCCAGGTAACAGATCATTTGTTTACTAGATCATTGACAATGTTCAACTACTTGTAGAAGAGTAATTAAGGAGTTAGGTAGAATAACGACGTAAGTACAAAAATGTAGTTTTTGTTGAAGTAGACGATAGAAAACGTTTAATGGAAACATTGACAACAGTAATTTTTGCTTGGAACGTCGACCATGTTCACTTGATAAGAACGAATAATCTATTTTTTGAATCTCTAAAAAAACCTGAACAATGCTCAAGGCTCAACTCTCCAAATATAAATAATTATCACAGTTTTGAGAAGAGGGGCAAAATTTCTGACAGCTTCAAATTTTAAGATTAAAAGAAATTCCTGTCAACTGTATATTTATTGATGAAAAATGAAAACGTTTTGCAAAGCAAATTATTCTATTAAGTTTAGTTGATAGGGTTAAAGTAACGGGCAAATTCAATTATGTAAACATTCACTTATGTCGTTACTCTAACTGATCATTTCTTTACAAGACATCGTTAATAGCGATGCCATCTACCTGCAAAACAAAACAAGCAAATTTGGTTTTGTGTATAGATTTCTACTTTGATGCACCAGTGTTGCAATTTTTTGAAATCGGACCTGAATCCAGTTAATTGCTTAGGCATTCTCCGATTCGCGAGGAAATACTCATTTCAGCAACTTGAAAGCAGTTCCAAGTCGTTTGCATTGCGCCAATTTTCAAGCGTAGTCAATGGCAATCCAGATTTTTTAGCACTTCCACTAGAGGAGTTCCTAGAGCTTCTCACTAATGATGAACTTAATATAGTCAATGAAATCGTGAGTAGGAAAATGATACTGTATTTCACCTCTTAGTTTTATCACTGAGAATCGTCAATTTCAATTGGCTTCAGGATGTTTACAAAATCATAATCAAATGGATAGAACACGACCAAGAAACCAGACAGAAATATCTGTCCAACTTATTGGGTACACTTCGTTTTGGGCATATCCCTTTATCATTATTTAACCAACAAATTAGCAAATCTATTTGCGTCAATGACAATTGCAACCCTCTTATAAGTGAAGTCATTATCGCACTGGAAGATAATAAGGTAT
>JAQIWH010008441.1:0-10262 GCA_034695005.1 Cryptops parisi | reverse complement strand
TAATTTCCGTTACATCGGACATTGGCCAAAAGCCTCGGCCAACGTGCGAAATGGCTGGTCATTTCCCACTTTGGCCGAACTTCGGACTTTGGCGGTAACATATATATATTTTTTGGATTTGAATTGAATTATTATACATATGTTTTGTATTAATTTATATAGATTGTATATATATTTTTTAATTCATTATTTTTTAAATTTTAATATAATTTATAATATGTTCACAAAAAATACCAAACCAAAATGGAGATGATCATGTATACAAATTAAATTATTTATCAATTTTGTAATTTTTTTTTTATTAGTCTTCAACAGTGAACTTTGTTGGTGATCGCGACAATTTTGTATGGAAAGGACACGACCAATTGAGCTTGAAAACTGGGTCTTTGAAATTCAATCCAGGATTTCAACCTGAAACAATTATGCAAATTCATCCGCCCGCAGCTTGCACAGCTCTCGCCTTACATTCAGATTGGGGACTGTAAGTGTGCTTTATTTGCAGGCAACTCTTGTTTACGAACGAGTTCCGTTCCAAGATGTTTGTTAAGATGCTTTGTTCATGATGTGTATTTTGCATTCCAAATCAAGAGTTGCCTGTAATTGATAATTAACATCTGGTAAAGAATTAGTTTTGTAAGGTTTGTTTGTTTATATTTATTCTAATTAGCCTTGCAGCTGGTACAGCACATGGCTTTGGACTGTTTGATTACTTTCAGCGAAAAACTGTTGTCGCCAAATGTACGCTGAATCCAAACGGTGAGTAGAAGAAGCGTTGTGAATGTTGTCATTTAAACTGACAAAGTGTTTTATTTTATTTATTTTTTTTTTTTTTGGTGTTGATTTTTGCGGTTTATTTATTTTTTTCAATAGATATAAGTGGCGTAGGAGAAAACACAATGTCAAGAAGGAAATCGTTCAAGAAGTCGTTGAGGGAGTCATTTCGAAGATTGAGGAAAGGGCGTTCGCAGCGCCATACCGACAAGAAGAAAACACCATCACCTGGGTCGGCAAGAAGCGTTTCGGAAGAGAAAAAAGATAGGTGAGTTACGGTTTTGATTTTAAAATTCGCATTTGATTGATTTCTCGTGTTTCACTATTGATTTTATTGTAGTTTGTATAAGCAGTTGTTTTTGTATAGTTGGTATAAGCAGTTGTTTTTGTATGGTTGGTTTAAGTTGTGAGAGTAATGGCATTGACAAGCATATGAAACTGGTTTTATTTGAATAATAACTGCCCTCGAATAATAGACGCAGGGAAAAAAAGCCCTACATATGCAATATTAGCTGCTCTCGAATAGTAATCGCACGAAAAACCTTAATTTGCAATAATTGCTGCAGTTGTTATCCGAATAAAACCGGCAAGCGCATTTGTCGTTTTTAACTGCAGTAGAACGTCACTTATCCGAAGTAATCCATGAACCCAGTGGTTTGGATTATAAAAAATACAGTGGAACCCCATTATTCGTACGCAATCCGTTCCAGCAGGGTGGTTGAATAGCGATTTGTACAAATGGTGAATTAATTTTCCCCCTGAGAAATATTGTTGATTGGATTAATCTGTTCTAGATCCCCTGATGATTGTTTATAGTATAGCATATACAGTAATACATAATGCATAAAATTATACATGAAAACTGTATAACCTATAAATATACTACAACAGTACTGTAAATGAACATAAAAGGTGGAGGAGAGGAGAAATCTTATTGTTTAGAAGGGTGATCATCGTCCATAAAAACATCAAGTGAACCTTCAGATGTTATTTCTCTTCTTATTTTCTGTTTTTTTGCGCTATAAGATGCTTGGGATTGGTACAAATTCCGAGGTAATTTCGAGTCGAATTTAGTTGGTCGAATAGCGAGTTGTACGAATGGGTGGACAAATAGCAGGGTTCCACTGTATGTATTAGGAAAAAAGGTATTCACTATTTTATTTACTTTATCTACTGGATGGACGCTTACGATGTAGAGACACTATAATATACAGGGTGTCCACCGTGAAATTTCAACATTTGAGACTCATCATTTTTTCGTATTGGCTAGTACAAATGGGATTCTTGGTGGAACGCAAGCAAAAATTCTTATAATTTACGTGGGAATTTTGTAATGCGTGTCACGGCCACAGTGGTGCTGCAGTCGGGTTGTTTTTCCAAAATGGTCATTCTGAGTGATCGAGCACAGGTTGGGTGGTAGTATGTAGAAACGAAATCTTAAAAACATGAAGCACGATCTAAACGACAACAAACGACCCAACAACTAAACATTTATCGGACAATTCATCTTCATTTGTTAATGATTTAATGCTGCTTTGGCAATGGTTGGTGAACAAGCGTTTAAGAAACGTGCGTTTTTCATTCATTTTTGTAAAAAAAATTTTTGAACTAATAATGAAACCTAAAACATGACACTTTCGAAGTCTTAATTTGAAAATTTCAAACGTTTCTCATAATTCGTCAACATGGGAACATGTTGCAGAAAACATGTTGTGACTTAGACTATTTATTGCCTAAACATAATTCGTCCCACCAGAGTGCATAAGTGCAAGTGCACTGATAAATTATTTTTATGAGACTAGTATGTTTACTATCATCTCCATATTTGTTATTTTTTTATCAGGTTATGGTTATGTAAGTATTTATCTTCAAATTGTATGTAATTAAAATGTTAAATTTCATGGTGAATACCCTGTATATAAATACAAATTGATTATTGAATGCTCCAAATTTCAAGCTAACTGCAAACATGATATTTTCCACACTGAGAACATCCCTAAAACTTGATGTATTAACAACAAACTGATTTTATTGAAAAATTGGTAAATTTGTAATTCTGATAATTGAAGTTCTACTGTTCAAAGTTCTTCTTAATAATTCAAATTTCAATTGCGCTCTATGAGCTCACAAAATCTCGTTCGAACGTTCAACGTTCTATTTGAAGGGCTTGGTGTAAACAGGTGTTAGGTGTAATATTTTTGTCAAAAATGACCTAAGAAAACATTTTTAAATGTGTTAGGTGCAATTGAGGAGTTGGGCGGAATAACGGCCATAACGCAAAAAATGTAGTTTTGAGGGAAAAAAGGCAAAAAATTGTTAACAACAATGCAATGCAAGTTGAGATCACATTTTCCTTAAAAATTGCAAAAATGCTACTAGACATCTTTTTACACCAAACTTTTAAATCATTTTGTGTATAATGAGAATAAATCTCAAACATATAGTGTTTATTGTTTCAGAATTGAATATTTTTTTAATGTTCCGTTTATTTTTAAGTTTTTCATTGTATTGGCGTATTTGTAGCTGGCTGTGTTAAGCATCTATTTACATTTTATTTTTGCGTGATTTGCAGTTCATTTTAGCATGTGTTTTTTTGTTTTTTTCTTCAAATCTATCCTACTAGCTCCTAGAAAGTTAGAAATCGTAGTCGTTCCCTTATTCAAATGTGTTGTGACAATATCATAAGTTACTCATACAATCAACTATGATAGAGAGATGGAGAGTCTCATCTCGTTTGAGTGAGTCGACGCAAAAAAAAAAAAAAAAAATACAATTGAAAAAAAATAAATAAGGAACTTCGTCGAAAATTGCCGAGTGTGGATTTCCAAAATTTTATCCGGAAAAAAAAAATAGCTACCAAAAACAAAAAATAAAGTATGTCACAGAACATTTGAACGATTTGTCAATTCGCTCGAAGTGAACTATAAAGCCCAGCGTGTGTATTCTCTTGTTCACGCATGCAGCGAGGATGGACTTATATTGCAGAACGCAGCTCAACAACACGCAGGGCCAGCTATACTTAACCGTGACAAGGAACACTTACCCGCCCAACGGTTCAGGTCAGACTCATCGTTTGATAAATGTGACACTGACGACGAACGTACTAGCGTGTCGTTAGGCGTTGTTCCAAGGTACAAATGTTTGAGTCTCCTTTGTCCGTGCATTTTTGATTCTTCCCTTTCCGTGCCCAACACGTCGACCACCAACGGTAGTTTTCAAGGCGACCGACCATGTCGTCTGCGAGGCTCGCCCCTATGCAATGCCGTGAGATCTTTGTTCCCCGCGGCGGTGGTTTCGAACTCGCCCGTGTCTTCCACGCCCGTTTCGACGGTTTTACTTCCGACCGAAGAGCTCATCATCCCACGCCTCTCGTTTTCCCAAGCGTCGCTGAGCAGGAGTGTCGTGGTGTTATCGTCGGCGGCGTCGTCGCCGATTCATAATACTTCGTGTGCTCGGGTTCCATTGGCCGAAGGAGAAACTTTGGGATGGCCGAGCGTTTACGGCGACGAAACGGATCACCACGAGGTGTTGGGATCATCGCTTCACGCCCTCTCGCGGGCGTTTTCTAAGTCCACGAACCTTTCGTCCTCTCCGCAAGCCTTGCACTTCAGGGACCAGAGTTTCCCTCTGATTGACATGACTTCCTCCACTCTGGGTTCCAATCCGTCTTTCCACGACGCGTTTCATTCGCCGCCCATCGCCACCTCGACGCCTAAATGGGCCAACCGCCACCGTGTCTTTCCTGCCTTTTCCGAGGCTGGCGACTTTCCTTCGGTTGTCAACAGCAGTGCTCAAAGGGACACGATGGAACGGTTGATGTCGAGGAGCTTCATCCTGACGTTTGATCGCTCATTTTTGTACTGTAAATCGTCATCGGGAACGTGCGACGGCTACTGCACCATGCCGTCGTTCCAACTGTCGCCTGTGACGAGGAAGCGCAGGACGCTCTCGACGTCGCTGCCTATTTACCCCTCCAGCCACGACTTGTCGATCCATTCGGAAAGCAAACTAATAAGCACATCCCTGTTTCATTGCAGTGCAAAGGAATCGCCAATCGACGCGGATAATGCAACTGTTGCTGCTGCTGCTGCCCCAGCTGAAACGATTCAAGCTGCGGGTGCACCCAATCCGGCTTTGGATGCAAAACCCGTCGAGCGACAGATTGAAGCGCGCTCCACTGACGATGCGCTCGGCTCGATGGTGCGATGTCTTTATCTGGCTAACACTTACATCGCTAGCAGTGAGTTTCATTGTTGATTGATATGTTGGTGAAGACAAGTCGTTGGAAAATTTTTAATTGTGGAATAATTTCATCTTGTATTTCAAGGTACTAGCACTGGACCGACACTTTGGGCAGGCACTAACAATGGGACGATTTTTGTGTACACCGTTGTAGTACCAACTAATGAGAAACGTAAAGATTCCCCAGTTCTCCTGCAGCTAGGTTAGTGTTTTTTTTGTCTTATTAATGTGTTACTCGATGTAGTTAAAAGTTCATAGTTCATGTGCGTTGGTAGTATACAGGGTGTTTTAAAATGATTGTTTCTTTTTGAAAAGGCCACGATTAACAAATAATAATAATAATAATAATAATACAGGAACTTGTCTTTAAATCAGTCACCAGAAAAACTTTTTAACGTGTTTTATATTGCATTGGCAGTTGATTGATTGATGTTTTGCATATGGCGTGACCATTGTTGTTTACTGAATTTTTGCTGGAATCTATGCTGTATTGCAGATGGGGTTTTTACATTGCATCTTTGTAACTGTCTTATAAAACTTGTAGTGTTTTTCTATCAACTGATGCATAGCACGTTCGAGTATTATTTGTGAGTTATGGCCTTGTTGAAGGTTAACGCTCTTTTTTGAAATGACCTGTATTTGCATTCTATTATGTATTTATACATGGTCATAGGCGCCTAAATAAAACTGCGTGTTCATTATTAGGCAAAGAAATCCATTTGAAACATCGTGCTCCAGTTATTGCGATTTGCGTTGTCGATGGCCTCAACCGTCCATTAATCGAACCCTTGGAAGGAAAGCAGACTAAACCAATCGAGAATAACATGGTTCATCGTGTTGTAATTTGTTCGGAGGAACAATTCAAAGTATGCTTCTACCATCAAAACAAGGAATAGTTTAAAAATAGAAAAAAACGTTTTTGCAAAATAGCTTAAACCAACGTAGTGAATGACAAAAGTAATTTTGTAATTTGCTTTCATTAAGGTGTTCACGTTACCTGCTTTGAAACCATATGGGAAATTCAAGCTCACCGCTCATGAGGGTTCTCGTGTTAGAAAAATTGGCTTCATGAACTTCCGCAGCAAGCGCGATCCCAGCTACAACGAGAACTGCTTCACTTGCTTAACCAATCAGGGCGACTTAAGTATCTTCAGCATTCCCGATCTCAGACGGCAGCTAGCTAGCAACTGTATCAAACGAGAGGATATTAGGTGAGTGGTTTTTCTAATTGGAATTTGATGTTTTCACGACTTGATATTGTTTTTGTTTGTTTTTTTTGTTGTGATTTTGACGTTGTTCGGCGATCTTTTTGCAGTGGTATATCCAGTCTGGTGTTCACTCACTTCGGAGAAGGTTTCTTTTTACATTCGTCGAGCGAGCTTCAGAGGTTTTCACTTTCTGCTCAGCGCATCACGTACGCCGATTGCAAGCTTGAATTGGCCGAAGGCATGCGACCCGTCGTGAAAGAAGAAGAAACTCCAGCGGACAAAACGGAGGACATGACTGACGATGACAAGGATACTATCGAAACGCAACCTGCTGATAATGTTGTCGACATCAGCAGCGCTCCGTTGGATAGCATTGGTTCCGAGTACGGATAGTAACGCTTTAATTAGTTATACGGTCGGGACTTGTAGAATGAGTTTAATTTTATACTTCAATGTTGTGACTCATAGGATCAAAATTTCACAGTAAACAAGTAATAACGAAGCAAAACACAACAATCGAGGAGTTGGGTGGGAAAACAGCATAAATCCACTTAAGTCGTTATTCTTTAAAATACATATGTTGAATCATTTTAAACCAGTCTATAGCATACAAACTATTGTTGCCTATAGATTGCCTAAAATGTGCATTTTCGGACTTTTTTAGAGCAAGAATATGGAACGGGACTATTGTAAATGTTCGAATTTTTTGTGATTTCTTTCTTTTTGTCACTTCACATCTTGGTTGTTTCACTCGCTTGCTTTCATTCCAAAACAATGGAAAGAATATTTGTCTTCGGAAAAACGGCGTAAATGCATTTATAAATTGGCAAGATATTTGGAATAACGGTGTAATTGCATTTTTAGATTAGCTTGTAATTTGAGGCCTGTTAAGTTAGCAAATTTTTTTTGCAAAACCTGTTCATTTTCTTTTCATAAATATACAGTTGACAGAAATTTTTTTAATCCTAAATTCGAAGGTTCTCAAAACTAATTTTTTTGGAATTAAGCCGTTATTCCACCCAACTCCTCAATTGCATGAAAGACATTAATTTCTTTTTATTAATTTAATTTTTTATTTTGTCATTTTTGTGAAATTTTAATATTTTTTTATTGAATATTTTTATATTTTGCTCAAATTTTACAATACAAATATTACAAGTAATTATTTAGATTACATAAGAATAATTTTGATGGTGTGTTGATTTTCCCATAACGACACATTTTGTTGGTGTGTTGACCATTTCAGTCGAGCTCAATATTGTTTTATTCTGTTAATTTCCAGTGAAATCAAAGATCAAGAAATGAGCGTCGATAAACCGGAGACCAATGAAACGGCACCGAACGAAGAGGAGAGGAAAGATGAATCAGCCGGCGACATCACGATTGATAGTATCAGGGATCACATAACGTACGTAGTCCATGTGCAAATTTGTTTTTCATTTCATTTATTTATTCAAGTTGAGAAGAAGTGTTTAGACATTCGTTGGTTATGAACAGGACAACGCTGGAAGACCATCAAGTGACCATAACGGAACATCATGAACAGAAGGTGGAAACTCGCGAGCTGCAAGAAAGCAGCGTCACCACTGTCATACAGACAACCACCACACTGATCAGCGAAAGCAACGCTACAGCTGAAGGTGAGATTAGTGTAAACCATTGTTTCGCTTACTAATAGTGAAATTCTGATGACAATCGTTGCGTCGCCCGATCGAGAAATGAAAGTAGGTGTGTTAGTCGTACAGCGTGAGAGTATATAAATTATGTTTTACATATATAATCATAATATATGAATGGCATGATAAATTTTTATATATATTTTATTTATATGTTGGATATGAAAATAGTTAGGTCAAAGTATTTTATTTCTTGCACGGAAAATAGACGACGTTTTAATCAGTTTTTAATTTTATACAAGTAGTGGTTAATGGATTAATTTTTTTGGTATTTTATATATTTTTTGAATTACTTGTTGGTTTCAAGTATTTTAGTTTAGGTCGGCGAATCGTAAATCTGCGTATTGTGTTAATAGTACTGTTTTTACAGTATTACGCAGTACTATGTACTGCGTACATCTGATTTTTTGTTTTTATTCCCTTATACTAATCGAATTGATGCATGTAATGCACATCATACACCTGCATGCCACTAGCTTTTTATTTGTTTTTTCGCATGAAGATTTACCACTTACATGTCTTTAACCTGTTGCTTTAAACTTAACAACTTGGATAAAAGTAGGTGACGCTGAAATTAATATTGAACGTCCGAAGATCAAAATATACAGTTAGCCAACGATATTCAGTTTTTTCCAGTGTACGCGAGTATACATACATGTTTTTTTTTTTTTTTTTTTGATTTTGATAAGTGTAATTATTGATATTTATTAAAAAGCCAGTGGTAGATAATATTAAATTTTTCTCGCCAAGGGTTTAGTTTTATTTACTAGATGGCGTTACTCGCTTCATAGATAATATTTTTACCCATACATGTTAGTACAGTACTATCTGGTAGATACACAGTTACAAATTGTTGAGCACATTTCAGTGAGGAACAATAAATAGTAGTGAACTTTACTTCATTAGAAAAATAGTATAATTCAACCCAATATGATCTCTAATGCGTTCAGAAAGTGCTACAAGTGAATACGTGAAAAAGAACAAACGTTGTGTCATATATAATACAGTTTTTAATTATTTTTCTTGTAAACCCCTTATTTGATATTGAATCACTATAACCATATAATCTGGTTTGCATTAACTTAATTTGAATTGTAAAACTGATAATACTGATAACTTAATAATTTGAATTATAAAACCATTTTAAACGCATGAATAATTTTATCCCCACACAAAGAAAATGCAGTTTTCTAAAGTAAACGCTTGTTGATTAACTGTTTTGTATGAATTTTTGAGAAGCTTTGGCAACATCTCGTGAATTCATATAAATTGTAATGAAAGTGCTTTGGTTTTGTTTTACAGTTTATGGTTTAGCTTGGTCTTTTTTTTAAGTGGAGATGGTGAAAATATTTTTGCTACTTGCTTTTGGTCATTGATTGAGAAAAAAAACGGTTTACGAATTTATTTATTAGCTCGCTTTTTAAGAAAAGCGAGCTTCGGGCGTAAATTGGTCAAATAACTTCAGGATGTTTCTTTGAATTAACGACAATGTTGTACAGGGTGTGGTTTTGTTGACGAGAAAAGACGAAGACAGGATTAAGGATAACCGTAGAATTTGTTTAACACGAACGTGGATAATACCAACTGCTGGTTACTTGATTTAATAGTTCTTAGCATAATTAATATTTTTATATATAAATAATCGTACGAGCGTACTTGTTAGGTTTTTTCAACGGAAAGTTTGTTTTAAGCAAATTCTACTGTATATGTAACATATTTCTAACTACTAACCAAATGCATGTGTTCTAACCATTTAATTTCCTGTGCACGTATTTCTGCCTTCCAAGCTTTTCATTCACGGTCTCGGTTTTTTTATTAATCAAGACTTGAGTTTTTGTTTATTTAATTTATCACCGTTCGTATTCGAAAATAGTTCATGACGTGGAGATAATTGTATTGGAACTCTTCGTACACCAACTGCAAGACTGGTGTTTTTTTCACAGCAAACTCTCAGCTTACGAACATTCGTTTGCAATCTGTACGGATGCATCGCTATAACTCCCGTCGTTTAAACCGCGGTGTAATTGTGGGTCTTGCTGACCTACGCTACCGTCAGTCACACCCGAACCTTTGTGGTATAACCAGGGAGGGGTGTAATTTTTTTTTCTTTTATTTAGCGTTACATGTACAGGGTTCTTCATCTCAAGTTCATCAGGGGAATATCTTGCCTAGTATTGCAGATACGTCGATTATAGTCATATGAAATATGACGAGAACATCCATAAAATAACTATTCTCATTGACCTTGAAATAATTGTTTATGGGAATTAAAAACGTAATTCAAGGTCAATGAGAATAGCACTATTGTATTCCTCCCCCCAGATGATGTGATCATATTTCATATGACTATAATCGACGTATCTGC
>JAQIWH010008440.1:0-10263 GCA_034695005.1 Cryptops parisi | reverse complement strand
ACGTCTGAACAAATGACACTTTTGAAACATCCGAATTTCAAAGTCTCGTAACTCGCGTAATTTTGCGAGTTTCGAGGCTCCGATTGCACAGAAATGTTATTCGTGATGCAGGCAACACGCCTGCAAAGTTTAAGCCGAATTCATTTTTCATCAAAAATCGACCAAAAAGAGGGGCTATAGCCTTTGCTTTTTAATTAAATTTTATCAAAAATCCAAAGTTCTCAGAAATCGTTTATACTTGGCATACTGCATCTCTGAAGCACGCTGAACACGCCTGTGTAATTTATAGCTCGATATTCCCAAAACTCACAAAGTTATGGCACTTTTACGTCTGAACAAATGACACTTCTGAAACATCCGAATTTCAAAGTCTCGTAACTCGCGTAATTTTGCGAGTTTCGAGGCTCCGATTGCACAAATATGTTGTTCATGATGCAGGCAACACGCCTGCAAAGTTTAAGCCAAATTTATTGTTCATCAAAAATCGAGGGGGTGACACTATCAGCTAAACTAAAACTAACCGCGTATCTACGAATCCGCGTAACTCGAATCCATGTAAATCGAGGACTCACTGTATATATTTAAATACATACCTAGATACAGTATTCGTAATATTGGGTATCTGAAGACAATCGCTTGGCGTGGTACGGTATATTGACAAACAGATTAAATGAATTGTTTCTTTAGTCGCGTATCACTTGGCGATGCAATATCATAGTAACCGTTTGTGTATCTTTACATTTACAGTGTTGGAGGATTAGATTGTGTTTACTGCAATAGTCATGGTTTTATTTTTCAGGGTAACTTTTCCTATATAAACGCGTCTGTTTTTTTTTTCTCGGATTCAGTTCCCAGATGTTCAATGAACATCTCAGGTCACGCTGTCATGTGAACGCTCGATTAGCTTCTTGGTTCATATTATACAAACGCAATGATTAGAAGTGACTACCAATTTTTCCACTAATTAACGAGTATCGTTAGTTGGGACGTGAGCAGGGTAGGTTAATGGTAGGTTAAAGCATCAAGAGTAACAATAGTAGAAACATCCAACGCATTCGAGTTGATCGTGTTGCACAACCTGTGAATTTGTAATAACTCCAATCCATCCGTATGGAAGAAATGGTGTTGGAAAAGCCACAGGAGAAACTTCCCCTACTAAAATTCACCCCCAGCAAAAGCAAAATCTATTTAAAAATGAAGGAGAATTCGCTTGCTCTCTTGATAAATAGGTTTTTCCAGCTTTACCGATAACAACAAGTATTTACGAGCTGCAACTGATGAGTATCGTATTTCTTCAATACCACCTAATGAAATAATTGCTAAACTTGGACTTTGGGAGAAGATGAGAACGGTCCCTCAGGTGAAACGAGATGATCATCCCGAGCTTATGGTGGGATTGATCTTCACGATGGAGAGGCACCTAAGTTTGCAATAAAGATGATGGACTTTGCAGGTATTAAGCCTGCAAAGTTTAAGCCGAATCAATCTTTCATCAAAAATCCACAAAAACCTAAGGCCTTTACTTTTTAATTAATTTTGAAAAAAAAATCACAATTTTTCAGAAATCTTGAAACTACACATACAGTACAGCACCTACGAAGCATGCTGAACACGCATGTGCAATTTTTAGCTCGATATTCGCAAAACTAACAAAGTTATAGCACTTTTACATCATAAAAAATTTATACTTTTCAAAAATACGAACTTCAAAGTGTCGTAACTCGCGTAATTTTTCGAATTTCGCGGGTCCGATTGCGCAGAAATATTACTCGTGATGCAGGCAAGAAGCCTGCCAAGTTTAAGCCATATCCATTTTTCATCAAAATTCGACAAAAGCCGTAGTCTATACTGTATTATAGCCTTTGCATTTGACAAAAAGCAAATTTTGATAAGAAATTAATTTTGACAAAAAACAGAAGTCGTCAGAAATCATTTAAACTGCACACACAGCATATCTGCATCACACTGAACATGCCTGTACAAGTTTTATCCTGATATTCCTCTTAATAACAAAGTTATGGTAGTTTGAAATCAAAAGAATGCTGTTTTTGAAAACCACAAATACAAAGTGTCGTAATCACTCGTAACTCACTTACTTTTACAAATTTCGGAGATCTGCTTGCACAGAGACGTTATTCGTGATGCAGACAACACGCTTGCAAAGTTTAAGCCAAATGCATTTTTCATCAAAATTTTTCATTAAAAAAAAAAACAACCTAAGGCTTTTCATTGATTTTGACCAAGTCCAAATGTTTTCGTTTTGAAAAACTTTGGCAGAAAAAACCCAAGTCATAAGAAACTGCATAAACAGCATCTTTATTATCTATATCTCTATGTGTAATGTTAATGCAAGTGCACGTGAAATTGGCACAATAAGTAAACAATTACCTTACCGACTGGGTAGAATCAAAAGTATCACGTCAACAACGTTTGGCCACCCACTCAGTAAATTTATCGATTTAGAAAAATGAAGTAGAAAACTTAACTTATTTGAACTCATTTTTTTTATGGTTTCAAGGGTACGGGACCAAGTTGCACAAAGTTTTCACCCAAAATGACATCTCTTTAGATAATAAACATTTTCCTTTGTATACAAATCCTTTTCTTTAATTACAAAGTAGTCAAAAAAAAATATTTACAGAACTACTTGCTATGCGATTTCTTATGCCGTAGTATGTCTGGTGCAGTTAGGTACAGCTGCTTTTGACACTGATCGCAAAAATATTTTCTCTTACTTGGATCATGTACTTCTTTAACCTCCCGTTTCTCTGTAACCAGAAAATAGAGAGTACATTGAAATGTTTTCAAATGTTATTATATTAGTTTGTATCTTAATTCCACTGTATAAGTAGTGTTAATACAGTGAAACTCCGTTAATCGCGGAAGTTACGTTCCTAGAAAAGTATCAGTTATCAAAATCACGGTAATGGAATCAAAAGTTCAACATAAACAAGTGCCGGTTTTTCTCCGAATGAACCAGTACCCGCAGGTTATATGCAGGTTATAACGCAATAATAACCGCCCTCGAATAGTGAAAGTGGCTGTTATTCAAGATTATAAAGGTAGATTTGATGTGCAAAGGACTAAAGCCTATAGTATCCAAACCCGATTTCTGGACCACCCTGTATAGTACGTAGATAATCTGTTTTATACTCAACTATTATGGATATCAATATTCATCTACTCTACAGGGCGAATCAGACAAAACTGTCACCAATTTTCAAAGACCTATTCTCTAAACTAAAACTAACACTATAACATGAAAGCTCAATCAACTATCTTTCCATTGATATAACTCTATGCTATGGCTTCCATAGTTTGCCCTCAATGACCGTGCGAAAAAAAAGTTGTAAAATGACTTTACAAGTACAAAAGGAGTTCAGTGCATAAATAAAACATGAGTGTTAAAAGGAAGGTGGGAGGGTCAAGTTTGTGATACAAATATCATCCGGCTTTACTGGCGCACATTTACAGACCAAATCCAAAAAAAAAACGTATTATTGCAACCATGCATTGTGAAAGCTCACTTTAGACAAAAAGCACTTAATTTTACAAATTTTACAAAGCTATGTATGATAAGCTTTGTAAGTCATCAGGACCTACCAAACAAGGAGTTCAAATAATAATAATAATAATAATAATAATAAATAAATAAATGATAAGATTTGAACCATTAAATTCCTGAACTATTACGTCACTCATGCCAAGTTAGATAAAAAATTGTGGAAAAAAAAATTCCAACAAATAAAACAAACAAATTCAAATGGTGTACAGTGAAAAACCATGGACAACAAAAGATAACTGTGTAATAGAAATGAATGACCAACCTTCTTGTTGAGCTAGCTTCTGATTGCATTGTAATTCATGTTCCATTTTCTGCAACGAGGATACGACCATCTCTTCTTCGCACAAAGGACACGTCCATGTAGTTTGCAAGTAATCTTGAATGCTTTGATCCGAATCACGCAAACTGAAAATAGCGTTGAAAACGATTTATGAAAAATAAAATTCAACCTACGCAAATAATAACAAGGAAGGGCCTGGTGTAAAACAGTGTTAAGTAACATTTTTAAAACCGAAAAAGTAGACCCGAGCTGTTGCACGAGGGGTGTGTCACCCAATGGGCCCCTGCCCATTGGGAAGTTGACAGTTTGATATTTCTTATGGCAAAGACGAGATTTCTATATTATTTGTTTCTGCTTTTTATTATGGAAAGTAAAACCCACCAACCAACTCCATCTAGTAGCACAAACTGGAACCAACAAACTCCATCTAGTAGCACAAAACAGGACTAAAGCATTCTTGACACACACATACATACACACATAGACCAGGCCTTTTCTTGTTGAGATTTCGAGGAAATCGCACTTAAAGATCTAAACTCGCATAGCTGTCTATGGGCTACTTCGCACTTCTTTCACGAATATCTGCGCACATATTGTTGTTTTGCTCAAAATTATGAGTTCGGAAGGTAAAATTGCACCTAACAAATTCGAAAATGCTTCTAGCTCATTTTTGACAAATAATGTTACTTTTAAAACCCTTTTACACCAATTAAAAGTACGGTGAGTACTTACCAACTGTAAACGAGATAATCTTTCAAATGGTAACCTCCTTTCTTCGAATGAGGAATCGCCTTTTGGCCTAAAATTGTTTCGGGAATCTCATCTGGTTTTTTGTTTTTTGAACCAACGTACAATTCTTTCACATCAGTTGTCAAGAGGCGTTTGATGGAGTAATAAACGTCCATGTGGAAAAAACTGATGAGTTGTTTAGCCATAGCATACCCGTCTATTGGCTTCAGCGCAGATTCTACCGATTCTTAAAACACATAAAAAAAAAAAATAAATAAATAAATAAATAAATGAATAATTAAACAATTATTTAATTAGTAAGAATGTTGACGATAATTTCCGCAACATAAAAATGAGAAAGAAAATAATATTTAACAAAATTACTTGATAACTTTTGCTCGATTAACGTCATCCACTGATCACGCAAATTGAGAACTTGGATTACTAACTCTCGACCATCATCTGGGTTTGGAAATTGAACTTCTAACCAACTATCAAACACTAACCTGGTGAAACAAACAAAAGTGAATTCATTAACTATCCGTTTCACGTGTGTCACACGAAATAATAATCGAGGAGTTGGTATGCAAGACCTAACAAGTTTTTTATCCACTGAGATAATGGCATAACTCTAAAAAAAGTAGTTTTGAGCTAAATGAAAGGGCAAAAACTTCTGGCACCTTCAAATTTAAAATTAAAACAAATTCCTGTCAACTGTCTGTTTATAGAAGGAAAATCCACAGGTTTTGCAAAAAAAAAAAATCTGTTGACTTTAGTTGACAGCCTCAACATACGAAGTAATTTAATAAAAATGCAATTTATTCAAATATGCTAATTCATAAATGCAGTTACTCCGTTTTTACAATTATCATTATCTTTTACATTGTTTCGAAAATGAAAGCAGCGAGTGAAACAACCAGCAAGTGTGAAACGACGAAAAGAAAGAAATCACAAAAAGAGTTCAAGATTTACGATAGTCGTGTTCCCTATTTTTGCTTCAAAAAGTCGAAAAGTGAAAATCATAGGCATTTTAAGGAATGATGACGTAAGTGGATTTATACCCGTTTTTTCACCCAACTCCTCAATTCCTTCAAAACAAGGTTTCGTTTAATAATACCTTGAAAAGTTTTCGTTCGTGTCAATAATGTTAGCAAATAATAAGAGAGCTTGGACGGCAGGAACTCTTGTGTTGTTGACAATGTATGGTTTCGTAGTTTCGAGCAACGTTCTAGTAGACAAAATAAAATGCATGATGCAAGATATTTAACAATAGAATACATAACTTCAAATTGAAAAATGAAAATGGAAAAACGTACGTGTAAAGTAGCAACTGGTGTTTGTTACTGACTGGGTGTTTCCTTTGAAATCCTGGACAATCGATGATGTCGGCCTGAGTAATTTGCAAAACTTCAGGTTGGAGTGTGAATCCACTCAGGGGATGAATCACTACGAATGGTTTTCCCTGCAGATAAATATCATCCCTATCAATCACATTGATTTTCATTCAGTGTAATACAATTAAAGATCTGTCAAGCAGCTACGGAATGATGAATTTTTTTGTGACACATTTTTAATGTGTCACAAAATTATGAAGAACCCTGTATTATAATTATTATATAATATAAACATTATTATGCAGGGTGACTCAAAAAGTCATGCCCTATTGCAAACCTTGTGGGTCAAAGGTTACTACCCATTGCGGCACTTGATTGAAACGAACAGTACACAATATTAGACGTTGAATTGCGAACTACTGTTTCTCAAATTGCTTTCCGTTGACACATTTCTGACACTGGTTAGCAATGGAGAGTGACTTTTGGACCACCCTGTATTGTTTAGTAATTTATTAAAAAATAATGAATCAAATATTGTCAAATAAATGGATCCCCATAATGAACAATTCTCGTCAACTTACTTTGGTATGAAATAGCTGGTCGGCCCCTGCTTTATAAGAATTGAATTCGTCAGCTAGCGCTAACGAAGGGTAAAGTCCACTGCACAGCAAAATCTTAAGCAACGCTATATCCGACGATCTCATGTTTCGAGTGCTTCTCAACAGAAACTAGGAATACGTTGAAAACAAATACAAAAATGACATAAGTTCAGAGTAGCGTCAACTCCACATACACGAATCGTTGTGCAAAGAAAACAACACGAAAATGGAAAAATAATATTACCTGCATTTCGTGTTTATCGTGCCTGAGCTGAAACTCGATGGATTTCAGATCCACTTCTTTGTCCTCACGTTCGTCGTAGCATCCTTGTACATCTTCGCTCTCCATTTTCAAAACTTTCTTCTTCTTTTGTGCGTGGAATTGTTCCCTGCGTAGCTTATGCAAATGTTTGATTTCGCCGTGACGCTGGGCACGCTCAGTGCTGGACAGAAGGCGCTTCTGATTTAACAAGGTTATCAGTTCTGCATCCTGCAAAGAAAAATAGTAAACTGACATTACACACAAACAAATTTTATTAATTGAAATCAATAAATATATATGTATGTATACATAAACAAATAAACTGAAATGTATAAAGCACCTGCAGCAGTTGTTTAAACTGGTTGTATAGTTTTGTCATCTCGTAAAATCGTTGTTCTTCCAGGCCGTGTCTTCGACACCATTTCCGCGACGACCCCTGGTCCTCAGATTTCAGTTTCATCCATTTGTTATAAGCGTTGAAAAGAGTGAACGGGTCGCCACTGTCCGATTCCAATTCTCGCCTAGCATTCTATTGAAATTAAACACAAACTTTACAATACAAAGTAAACATGGCAACATTGGGATAGTTTTTTCTTAACAACAAGCTACTAGTCAGAAAATGCAGATTACGTTGAAATACTAGAATTCCGTATCTTGCAACTATAAGAATGCAGTTATTTCCAACACCATTATATTTTCTCGTTTTGCTACAGCATTTATACGAGCCTACAAACCTTATGTAAGAATTTGTTTAATAAATTTACTAAAATAATGAAAAATGCTGTTTTTAATAATGTATTTGCCAAATGACTGTTAGACATTAAAAAAGAAAGCTAATTTCATGTTGAAAACTGTAAACGCACGTTTAGACGCTCAACACTAGTTGAAAAAATAACATTTTATTCAACGTACCAAAACAGCGGGATCTCGTTGAACTTGGTTGGTGAACGGTGTCTGCACACTAAGCCCTGCAGCCAACAAAAGAACTTGCTCGACTTTATCAAAAAGTGTGCCCATGACGAGCATTTTTCCAATTGCAATGTCGACTGGTAAACGAGTAAGAAGTTGACCGATCGATGTGATTTGTTCACTTTTAGAAAGCGCCCCCTATATTGAAAATTCGATAAATTATAATAATAATAGTCAAAGCCAAAAAATAAAATAATCAAATCCAAATAAATTGTATATACATACATGTTCGATTAAGCTGACGAGAGCATTCTCGATACTCTCCGAAGCGGGTGGTTCGATGAACGGGAACTTTCGTGCATTTGGCAAACCCATCGAGATCATTTGCAAAACCAACGAATCCAGTGGCACTCGTCGAATTTCCGGAACCGAGTAATCTTCGAAACCTTCGTACTCGCTTTCGTCGTACATGCGAAAACAAGCTCCTGGTCCAGTCCTGCCTTTAAATTTCAAATAAAAAACAAACAAACATTCGTTTCAAAACGAAAATCATCCAAACTTACAAAAACTTTACACACACAAGGAAAATAATAATAGATAGAGAAAAACTGGAATCTGGTTAATTAATTCATTAATGAATTAATTAACTAGAAATCAACTAAAAATCATTACCCGCTCTTCCTTTACGTTGTTCAGCACTCGCTTTGCTGATCCAAAACTCTTGTAACCGCTGCATGCGTCTTTGTGGATCGTAGCTCATTTCTTTGACCTTTCCCGAATCCACTACAAATCGAATGCCGTCGATAGTCACCGACGTTTCGGCAATATTGGTCGAGATGATGCATTTGCGTACACCTTCAGGTGCATAGTCAAAAACCTGGTTCAATACAATACAAAGTTATTACGATGTCCTTGTGAGTTTTCATTAACTTGCAGTCGGCACAGGCAACTCTGTTAATTTACGAACATAACATTGTAACAAAACCACACTTGGTACAAATATCTTGTTTTTGTTTTTTTATCATTAAAAAATAATTTAATTGATTAAAGATTAATTAATATGTACTCTTATTATTCATTGACGGAACGACATGAGGTCTATGTTTTGAGAAGTGGGACGAAATGGCATTTGTCTGTGTGTGTGTGTGTCTATGTGATGCGATAACTTGCGAACGGTTTATTGGATTCACTTCAAACTTGCACAAGTTATTCAGAAGGTCTTTTTACAAAACTCATTAAATTTTGGTTACAATCGGATTAATTAATTTTTAAAAAAAATTTAATAAACTTTTTAATTTTTTTTTACCGAAGTGAGGAGGTCTGCTGTTCACAAAACTACTAGTATATTTCATGTTATGTATCACATATCGTCGCTGTAACTGCAAAACCACGTAACTGCACTTTTTCAGAGATTATAGATTCTGAGGTTGATAGAATGGTTACACGTTTGCTCACCAGATATTGAATTTGGTTTTTGTCAGTTATGTGGTTTTGCAGTTACAGCAACGATATAAGAAAAACCATAACGCATACATTGGCATCGACAGTGTGGGTGCTCGGGAGCTCTGGCAACCACAGAAACAATGACCACACAAGTGAAAAACGAGAAATATTCCAATTTGCAAAAAATATGTTTCATTCCGTGTTGCAAATTGAAAGTTCATCAAACAGTTCACCAAACAGTGGGGTCTTCATATGGTTTTTCACTAGTGTGAATTCTTTGATGAACTTTTGAGTTCTGATGTCAGAGCAAAGGTTTTTGCAAATGGGACACTCAAACGCTTCGTCACCTGTGTAAAAAACCTTAGCACTTGAAGAGTCATCAAAGAGTTCACACAGGTGAAAAACCTTACCAATGTTCCACTTAAACTTCAGTCTGGTAGAGAACTTACATATTCATCAAAAAGTTCCCACACGTGAAAAACCTTTCTTACAAATAAAAAGTAATCAAAGAATCCACACAGGTAAAAATCTTATGAATGTTCAATTTCAAAAAAACAAAAAAAATATTTCGCTACACTTTGCATTTAAAAATTCACCAAACAGTTCAAACGTCAAGTTTTTCAATTGTGTGAATTCTTTGATGAATCCTGAGGCAACAAGCCTGTAAAGTTTAAGCCAAATCTATTTTTCATCAAAAATCGACCAAAAAGAGGGGCTATATATAGCCTTTACTTTTTAATTAAATTTCATCAAAAATACGCTGAACACGCCTGTGCAACTTATAGCTCAATATTCACAAAACTCACAAAGTTATGACATAAAATAAATTAATCAATTAATTTTAATTAATTGAAATTTATTTTTTAATTAATTAATTTTAATTAATTGAAATTTATTTTTTAATTAATTAATTTTAATTAATTTTAATTAATTAAAATTTATTTTTTAATCAATTAATTGAAAAATAAATTTTTAATTGATTAATTATTAATTAAAAATAAATTAATTAATTTTTAATTAATTAATTTTTAATCAATTAAAAATTTCAATTAATTAATTTTTAATTAATTAAAAATTAATTAATTTATTTTAACGACATAAAATAAATTAATTAATTAATTTTAATTAATTAAAATTTATTT
>JAQIWH010008439.1:0-10265 GCA_034695005.1 Cryptops parisi | reverse complement strand
ATAAATATGTGAAACATTCTCACCTTCACTCCAATCGCACGTTTTCTTAGAATTTTTTCATTTAACAGACCTATTCTGTAAGTGAATTCGATAGGTTTTTTACCATTATTTATTAAACTGATTCCAAAAAGTAGAACCTCACATCACAACTGGGTATAGTAATCGGCACATATACAACCGGACCGGAGTTGTCACATGACTGCAGACAGGTTTCTCTATTGCATCAATCTTTCTCCAATTGCTTTGTTCCGGTATAATCTTATTTGTGCTTCAATTTAAGGTCCTTCACGAGTGATTTGGAGTGCAAACACAACCGTGTAGGTACGATATTTGAATTAAAGAAAGACAAAACGGTCACTGTCAACAAATTTCTGTTAATTTCGATAACAGAAATTTGCGGAAAACAAAAACCAGACACCTCAAGAATGGAAATTGGTGATTCAACGATGATCGTTTAGCGCGTAAAAAGTTATGCAAATGCTTAATCTTGTTTCGTTCGACTGCATACTATAAAGTCTTCCTTTCACGCTGCCAACACAATTAAGCAAAGACACTAACCTTCGAGTTCTTTCGAACCGCGAAACAGCAATGACGGTACATCAAGCCGACTGGGCGCCATATCTGATCTGCTGTCAAGATTCACGTAGTTAATTATGCTAACGTATCTCTTGCAGGCATGCCAGTACAAAACACGTTAACTCGTAAACATATTACAGTACAAACATTTCGCACATCACCAATTATTATGAAGATCAAGATGAATTTAACAATTGCATAACCACTTGCTAAATGTCTTCATCGATATCTGGTGATATTAATGATATCTGGTAATGAACGACAACAGATGGCGGCCTCGGATGAATCCGATGGAAGCATCAGATGCAATACTGCAGATCAGCAGTGTTGCCAAATTGGCGACACTGTCGCTACATTTGGCGATTTTTAAAGTCACATAGCCACAAAAGTTCAGTTTTAGCGACAGTGTCTTGTAGCCCAGTGGAAATTGCTCAACATGAATGCTATGAAAAACGCTCTTCTCACGAATTTTGGAGAATTAATTACACTGATAAGTCATACGCGATGCAGGCAACAAACATGCAAGCTTCAAGCCATTTTCATTTATCACCAAAATTAAACAAAATCCCAAGACTTCATTGTCTTTGCATTTGAACGAATTTCGACCAAAAATTCAAAAACGTATAAAGTGCATAAACAGCATCTGTGCATCACGATAAACACAGCTACGTTGGTCACATCGCGATATTAGCAAAATTGCCAGTTATGGCTTTTTGGAAATTACCAAAAACTGAAAATTGCCGCTCTTTTTGGGATCGAAAATCTCGAAGAAGAGCGTCACTTCAAAGTGACATAACGTGGTTATTTTTGCAAAGTTTTAAGTACCAACAGCATATAAATTAATCGTGATGCAAGGAACATCATGCAAAATTTAAGTTATTTGCAATTCACCAATATTTAATAAAATCCTAAGACTAGGCCTATAAGCCTTGACATTTTAGACGTTCATCCTAGCATAAAAACTACATAACCTCAAGACTACACCTCATCCTCAAGACCACTACTCAATAAACATTCCTATTCTCTCAACCTATGTACATAACCGTTTTCCGTACAATACATTGACTTTATGGAATTTGTTACCACTTCGAATAAGAAAATTACCTATAACATGTTTTAGCAACTATTGTACTAACCAGTGTATTAATTTAAAAAAAAAAATTGAAATCCCATCTTCTCTATGGTGGGTGATATGTATCTTGTTTTCCTTTGCTCATTTGGGCGTTGAATCGAATAAATAAATAAACAAATAAATAACCCAGAACAAACCAGAAAAACCACCAGAAACATTATTTCTGTAGTTTTAAAACCCTCTTAAGATATCTTTATTTAAAGTAACTGCTGTTAAACATTGCACCATGTAACAAAAAAAGGTACAATTATTTCTTGTGAGCTACACCCAAAAGCACTTTTTGCTCACTCTCACTTGTAGCTTCGGAATGTTGCTTAAGGATATCGTGACCAGCGGTAACACCCCAGTTGTCCGGATGCGAAAAGCTGGATGCATATGGTCGACCTGAAGCCGGTTGTAAAGTTTCCCAGTAATCACGACGTGCCCTGTATATGAAAAACATGCATTAACCACAAGTTCGGTCACACGTCTTTGATGAGTCGTGCCTTTTGTTGATTGTAGGAAGTAAAGTCAAAGAAAACAAGACAAAGTCAAAAGACTTTAGGAGCAATGTCAAAAAAACTTTTGTTCCTTTGTCTTGTTTTTGACTTTGTATATTTTGACTTGATTTCCTACAATTTCTTTTGTCATACCTGGCTCTGACCCACGGCTTTGTGTGCATTTTTAGTCCGTTCCCCCATTCGTCGTGTTTGTTGCTGCCTTCAGGTTTTTTACGACGTTCCGGAGCCAACTCTTCGGCTATAGCACGGATGTGGTATGGCTCGAAACCGCAACATCCACCAATGTAACGAACGCCCAAATTGTAAGCCTCTCTTGCGTACTGATGCATATCCCATCTTGTGCAAACACGAGGTTCCAGAGCTAAATTGAAATCGTTTTTCAGAGAAACTCAACAGCTAATATTAGTTCCACTTTAACAACCGACATTAGTTTCCATACATGTACAGTGAAATCCAGTTATTATAATCATGAATTATCAATCAGCTAATGTTATCATAACCAGTCGGTCCCAGACAGTAGAAACTATTATACCCGCTTGAAATAAACCAACCACATTGGGAGTACGCATGTATATAATGTCCTCATTTCCATAATTTCGTTATAGCTCGTTAAGGAAGTATTTCCGGATTATAGTTTATTATTGAAAAATGTTTTATTACATGCCCTCTATCACTTTTGAAAATTAGGAATGACTTATTCTGCATTACACTATATAGTTCAAAACTGAACAATATCCTAAGATTGTCGACTGTTTGCATTCCACCCCAGAAACACAAGATAAAATGAGATCGAGTCGAAACTGGCTTACCGAAAGGAAATTCGGGAAGATCGATGAATCCCTGTTTCCCGGCATCCGGGGTGTGATAGGCAAGTGGTTGGGTCATCAGGTAGGGTTTCAATCCAGCTTTTTGCAACGCCTCCTTCATCACTTTGATAGTTTTCAACGTGGTCATGGGGTCGAAATGGCAATTCAAACCAACAATATCAGCTCCTAGGTGAATGCAAATAATTCATAGGAATTTCTTATTAAGAATGATGTAGAAAGAAGATCTGTAGAAGCAGTTCAGCGTTCTTACCAGCTTTTGCCATACGCACGGCGCATTCACCAGCAGAGATTCCATGCAAATCTCCTTCCGGCCCTATGCACATTGTCGATGCGACTGGTTTCTTGCTCTCTTTGCAAACCTCAATGGCCCATTCGATTTCTTCTACGTGTTCGAAATACTTGAACACGAATGAAAGAAAATTTTAAAGTTTAATTCAAACACAAATGAACATACAGTAGTACCGCAATAATATAGCAGGGTAGGTTCCAGATCCTCACCGAAAAGTTAAAAACACCAAAAAGTCCTTTTTTTTCACTTAAAAATGTGCATTTCACAGTGTAGCTCAAAAATATACACATTCTTCTACACTTGCGAAACTGTGGAACGCCATAAAACGAGGAACTACCGTACTATACTACTACATTAGATAAGTTAAAAAATAAATCATTACCTCACAAAGCACAAAGTCCAGACCATTTTCAACAAAAACTTTGATCTGATTTCGGAATTCTTCTTGCACTTTCTGTTTGCCGAGTTGGGACAAGTAGGATGGAGTTTGAGAAATGCTTCCTACAGTTAACGCATCGCCATCCTTAGCAATCTCTTTGACGATGTCACAAGCAGCTTTGTTGATGTTTCGCCCCTAAAAAAAAAATTGCGACACAATGAAAATAAAATTCTATTCCACTGAACATATCGACTGTAAAACAGACATAAACTAAAATGTGTTTTAGTTATTAGCCACAGTATTATACTCTTGCTTCAGTCATGAAAAAAATTATTATAAGTTGATCTGTTAAGTACCGGTAAGCATTCACGTGAAGAGATCTCGTTCAATCGAGGGTTAAGTGAAATATACAGGGTGTCTCTGAAAGGTCAAGTTAAACTTTAACCACAAATGTATCAAAACAAAGCAAACATCCCATATAAACATGGGTCCGAAAATGCTTCCCTCTTCCGAGCTAACACAAGATTAAGTCACATAATACATACGAGTACATACATAATGTAAATGCATACGCGATAAGTCATGATCCCTGAAAGTATGCAAATGAGTAGGCATTTCTGAACCCATGTTTATATGGATTTTTTGCTTCATTTTGATGCATCAAAACAAAACAAAAAACCCATATAAACAAGGGTTCAGAAATGCATGCTCATTTTGATGCATCTGTGGTTAAAATTTGACTAACTTATCAGAAACACCCTATATACAGAGTGGACCGGAAAAAGTGTCACCGATTTTCAAAGATAGATTTTTCATGAACCGTTTAAGCTAGACAAAAATTAAAATTATTATATAAAAGTTCAATTCAATATCTTTTCAATGACATATAAGTCATGTTATGACTGTCATAGTTTGATAGCAATGGCCACGCGTAAAAAAAAAGTACCCTCCAACCATTGCTACCATGGAAACCATAGGTATTATATTATTTTATATATTTATTTATATATTTATATATTATTGGAAAAATATAGAATTGAGCTATCGTGTAATAATTTTAGTCTTTGTCTACGTAGTGCATGCGAAATCGCTCTTTGAAAATTGGTGACAATCGTTTTAGTCGACCATGTATATCAAAATAAATTAATATCTATTTACAGTGTATTTTCCCTTCGCCTCATTGCCTCTGTTGTCCAATTTATCGTCTGATGCGTAAAATGTTAAAGCTTGAAGAACATCTGAACCAGCACGAAGAAATTCTCGTGTTATTTGCTTCACTGTGAAAAAACACACAAAAACATTAACCAATATGATAAGTAATACAATCCTTAAATAAAATATTCAGTAACAAAATTGCAATTACCTGCTTCTGGATGTTCGATGTTAACTTCTGGAGTCCATGGACCTGCTTTTACATAGCCACGTTTTTCCAAAGCAAAAACGTAACCCCCGTCTCCTACAACAACACCTTCCGCTAAACGTTCCAAAATTCCCTAAATACATAAAACAAACAAAAAATTAATACAATTTTACAATTATAATATATAATATTTTAAAATAGTAGTTTCAAAATATAAAAATTATTAAACTAATATTTATGATTTAAGTCAATTAAAAAAAATTAAAGAAACACTAATAAATTACAAAAAATAAACCACACTGTATAACTCATGTCACGCGTTATGCAATGTAATACCATATATTATCATAGATTAGTATCAAATCCATTTTATCTAGAAAGTTGTCAGCCTTGAAATTATACACATTAAAAAAAAATCTTAAAAGCAAATGAATGAATGTATCGGTGACACTAGCTTATCATTTTGCTTGGGGCCAGATTATTATTAATGAAAAAAAATTATTCTTTTTTTTTAAATACGTGAAAAAGCAAATAAATGATATAATTTATGTTATGATAAATGATATAACTTATATGCTTGTACAGTAAAGATTCGTTCATGCGGATTATTTTTCAAACCCCCACCGAAAAGCAAAACTCGCTAAAAATCAGAACATAGTTTTCTTCACTTGGAAAAAAGTTATAAAAATTCAACAGGCATTACTATTGTATATGCGAAACAGAGGTGGGCTTTAAACATAAATATGGATAAGCCTACTGTACAATATACACGAATGAAATGCCACGAAGAAAAATAGGTGAAAAAGTGAGACACGGTACCCCAAAACAAACTTTACCGTATTTAAAATTGCATAATTTCAATGGTCACCTGATTCATTAATAAAAATCGATAACTAAAAATTAGTGAAATAAATTGAAAAAACAAAAATGATTGGCAATTTTGAAAAATTAACCAACTAAATGATAAATCAGCAATAAGCAAAATGTGTGAAAATTTTCCACTATATCTTGAGGTGCTCTCATGACAGCGATAACTATTTTAATGAAAATGAGGCTTTATATACAGTAATATCCAAAATATTATTTAAATATGTTTTAAATGTAAAACACATTCAAAATTAAATATTAAAGTTGACACTAAACATCATTTAAAAGAAGATAACTGTGGCAATAGTCGCTGTCATGACAGCATATATCGCCAAAACTATCATCGTGTAAACGCTTCTTTAGGACCAGTACTGATTATTTTATACTGATGACTAGAATATGATATTTCTAAAATATAGTTTTACATAATGAATACTTAACATCCATTGACAAAAAACTGTAAATTCTGCATATCTTTGTTAATACTAAAAAAATACCATAAATAAAAATATGTGCACTTAAAACAACTGATGAATTGATGAATAGCTGTCTTTTTGGGAATGTTCACAACACAAAAAACAGCGACTTGCGAAATTCCAAAAGCTTTTCTACAGATGTAGAAAAGTAGAAATCTAACACAGTTTGTTGGTTGAATTATCAGTTTGTTAGTTGTTATCACCAATGCAAATTTGACGAAAACTTATTTTTAAATAAATATTCATGTGTGTGGTGAAAATGGTGAAAATTTCAATCATTGTGGATGATCAGAGTTTTGAATGGCAATTGGTATCAAAGTGGATTGAAAATAACTAATATTCAGTTATTTCAATATACTGAATTTCTTATAGTTACAATTATTTTTAACCAAGTGTGTTCTCACTTAGTTCAGTATGTTTAAACCATTTCAATAATAGGCTACTACATCGTTAGTAATTATGTACAACTACATAGTATTAGCATTATACTGTATATCATATAATCTGTGTATCATACAATTTGAAAAATTTCAACTAATTTAATGATAAAAAGTACTACTGACCTTCTTCGGTGCCATTGCGATTAGCAAATGTAACGTGAGAGACAGAAAGCAAACTTCTCATGCCTTATATACAAGTCCGAAAAATAAAATTAAAAAAAGTTCATTAATGGAGCCAATGACTTTGACTTGTCACTTTTTTTTCTATTCCTCCTTGAACTCGTGCCAGGATGTACTACTTACTTATATACTTAGAGCTTCTTCTCTAATCATGAATTCGGTGGCAACACAAAATCCAACAGTTTCTGTTGAAAAAGATAAGAAAAACAAGTACATTAAAAATGCTGGTACTTTCCGGTTATAGCGGGGCCCAGTCTGATGTTGCTATTTGCTTGGACTTGGTTATAAATTTATTTTGCAGGTTAGGTTAGGAAAAACAAAGAAATGTATTACATTGTATGATATTGTTTTGCTTTCCTAACCTAACCTGCAAAATAAACTCCTAACCAAGTACAAGCAAATTGCAACATCAGACTGGGCCCCGCTATAACCAAAAAGTACCAAAATGCTTTTTAAGGATACCTTTTATATAGCCTATAGTTTCGCTATGTGCGAATTTAGATTTATATCTCTGAATTATTCGATAGTCGATTTATGCGAGTTTCGAGTAATTCCGTTTTCAAGTTTCGATTTATGCAAATTTCAATCAATGCGATAATGTGACATTTGATTTATGCGAATTTCGAGTAATTCTAGTTTTGATTTCTGCAATTTTCGATTTGATTTGTGCTTTTTTTTTGTGTCCATTGGATTATACAGTAGACTTATATTATCTTAAACCCGTCGACAAATCAACGAATGCTATTTGAAATTTAACTGTAACCCACCTGACACAACAATAGAGATGGCGCGAAAATTTCATGTTAATTCAAAAATGACATTCATTAATTGATTCGTTGTTGCCTTTATTGTTTAAACTTTAAATTCATCAACCTATCAGCAATCGAAAACAAAGTCACTCTTGAGTTTTATTCACTAAGATAAACGTCTGTAAATGCCAGTGCATGTTCAATTCCCAGCTAACTCACAAGTGAAGCTAATATGAAGCGTATAATAATAAATGATGCTTCCAAAATAATAAGACCGCATATTTGTCAATAAGTTCATTTCAGTTCAATTTTTAAAACCACAAAAAAAAATGTAACAAAAATTGACTCCAATGATCGAGTCGTCGCAATTTTAGACTGTGAACACGACCAAAAATAAGAATAGTATATCACAAAATATACACGGTGTTTCTGAAAGGTCCAGTCAAATTTTAATCACAGATGTTACGCATCAACACAAAGCAGAAAAATCCATATAAACATACATTCAGAAATGCTTCTCTTCTGAGATAACACAGGGTAAAGTCAAGCAATTTCATAATCACAGGGTATCAGGAATAATCATTGAAGGTATGCAATTGAATATGCATTTCCTGATACATAACGAAATTTTAGTTTTGTTTTGATGCATAGCATCTGTTGTTGAAATTTTGCTACATCTTTTAGGAACACCCTGCATTTGGTACGTGAAACAATAATCAATTCATAGTAAACCCATTCCAATTTTTTGGTGTAGGCCCTACTGTATTCGTGTTAAATACAGGTGGAGAACTTTTCAATTTATGCGAGGGTTACGTTCCATGAAAACTTCTCATGAATTTAAAATCGCGTATATAGAAATTCCATTAATGTGGCAGTACGTCAAAACCTGTACACGACTTCACAAAATCGCATAACAGCGATATTTTCATGCCAATAGCAAACATTTAGGAGTACTTCTATGCTTTTAAAATTTTTAAAAATTGTGAACTTCCTGTATATAAGAAGACACAAAACAACGAATACAAAATTATTCAAACATAACAAATCCATGTATCACAACTCTCATTACTTTCAACATAGTTGAAAATCTTTCTGAATGTTCATCAGCCACATGTCAGAAAGCGTAAAATTATGGTCGATGAAATGTAGCATCGAGTCAATACACTGGCCATTCGATATTTGAGATAAAATCTAATCTTCAATCTCTTTGGTCAGCGATATTAGATGAAGGCCATGAATTTATCTGCATTTAACACAAACTCAAACTAAAGTTCCTACCACGTTATGAACAGATCGAAAAGCCTAGTGTAAAAGGTGTTAAGTATCATTTTTGTCAAAAAAAGGATTTTCGAATGTGTTAGGTGCAATTCTACCTCCCTAACGCATAATTTTGAGCAAAACAACGATATGTGAGTTATTAGTGCAAGAAGTTTGTAGTAGCCCATAGACAGCAAGGCAAGTTCAGATCTTTAAACGCGTTTTCTTCGAAATGTTACTTAACACCCTTTTAACACCAGGTTCTTCAATTATCAGTGCCCAATCAATGTATCATTAGTTAACTATGAATTAATTATCAGTGCCCTAAACGGTATTTTATTTTTAGCTTTTAGAGAGTGTATAATAAATGGATGAAATCTAGTTGTAAAAGTGTTGAGTGCCTTATAAAATTCAATACTCATTACCTGCAACTTTTACAGGAGTAGGAAAGACTTGGGTAAGTTGTTACAAATTTTGCTTTGTACTTTTTTTAAAGACTTATGTGACAAGTATGAAATTGATATTTATAGAATTTAAAAATGTGAACTTTCATCAATATTTCGTAATTTTTTTGGATCCCTAAATTTTCATTCACATGTTTAAAATCAACTTTTCGCATACACAGGTAAGCTGTAACAACCTACCCCAGTATGGGGCAAATTGTTACTTAACCAGGGAGTATGTTGTTAAAGAATCAATATAACCTACTTCAATAACACATTTTGGAATGTGAATGAAGAAATTATAAGGTAATTTATAGAATATCTTCATTTAGCAGCATAACATTTCAAATAATTGACCTCAGTTATTAAAAAAAAACACTTCAACAGTCATACATCACTTCCAACGCCACAATTAACCAAGATCACAGTTCCAACGTCAGGAAATGGTAGGTAACAACTTACCCCGGACGACGCCATTTTAAGTAACTATTTACTGATCCAAAACTACAGAAAATTGTTGCATGCACCAATTTAAATGCAAATATTGATCACATTTGTATAGTAAATAATACTACGCACGATTTGATCCTTCTTGGCCAAATAAACCATGGAACAATTCAGCGAAAATTTACTTTAACCATCCAAAAATACAAAAATTTCAATGACACCCGTCCACTATCTTTTCACTCTACGGTACTAGCTGTAATAGTTTTCCAGGGTTTCCGTAAGTACGTACTTAAGTACAAGTACAAGTACTTTCTGAATAGGTACTTTAAAGTACTTTAAAATA
>JAQIWH010008438.1:0-10265 GCA_034695005.1 Cryptops parisi | reverse complement strand
GCGTTAGTGAGCACGCGAGTTTAATTTTATTCTCACTAACGCTACCTCTTGCAGCAACAATGGCGTTAGTGAGCACGCGAGTTTAATTTTATTCTCACTAACGCTACCTCTTGCAGCAACAATGGCGTTAGTGAGCACGTGAGTTTAATTTTATTCTCTGAAAATAATTTAATTTTACTCTCTCAAAATAATTTAAATTACAACAATTGAGCACACGAGTTTAATTTTATTCTCTGAAAATAATTTAATTTTACTCTCTCAAAATAATTTAAATTACAATTACTCTAGACACCCCGTGGTTACCATACCAACCACGGGGGCTATCTATCTAGTATATATATATTTTTATAATAAACACGATACGAAAAATAAGTGATATTTTTATTAGTCTAAAACTTACAAATTTGCTGCTGCGTAGAAAAAGTTTAAGGACTATTAAAAACATTAAAACTTGGTTTCTAATTCAGATTCTTTCCTACAAAGATTCAACAAATAAAATACACAGCCTCAATGACACCACCACGATCACAGAAACTTAAAATTTAAAAGAAAATAATAAAACACTGTCTTCTAATATAAATATAACAGGACAGTTGTGAAAACAAAACTCATTTTACAACTCTACAACAGATGATATCACAACCATTCCATAAAAAAAAACAAAAACAACTTATACAATAAATAATATATTGACATTAATTTCAATACGTTTAATCTCAGTAGTGTGTATTTTCACCTAGAATATATTTTTTTTTGCGGATTATTTATATATATATTTGAACAGTGAAAAATTATGTTATCCGGTGTATGGTTTCTCTACAAAATACAATATCAGGGGTCCCCCAGGATTCTCCTCTGGGAGAATTTTGTTGATGTACATTCAATCAATAACTCCAAATACCACAAAGAAAACCATAACCCACAAAATGATATAAAAATATATCATAAAATTAAACAAATACACCTACACATCACATATTTTGTGAACTTAAGCAAAATTGGTTATTCCATTAACATTTATAAACCATCACTGATTTCCGGATAGCACAACTCTTACTGTATATGGAAGTAAATTAAAGATATTTTTTTCATGCCTTATGTTTTTTTTTAAATGACTTAAATTATGAATGACAAGATGATTATACACATTTCTCTTTACACAGGTATAATATACCTGTAGAAATTGGTCAATAATAATATTTTCAATAAACAGGAGAGCACCTTGTCAAAGTACAAATTTTTGACTAGCCCTTGTTTTTTTAAGTGACAATTCACCGATAATACAAAAAAACAAAACAAAACAATGTAAACTACCACTATATCACATACATTCTAAATGTACTATAAACAATCTCTACATGTAATCCCTCATCTCCGGAATGCATATTTGCATAATCATTTGCTGTTGGTATTCACCTCCAAGTATGTTTTTAAGGCATTTATGCGATAATCAATTTGCAAAACCTTTGGCCCGAGCCAAAAAGCCGTATCCAATGCTCTCGATTTACAAAATGAGTGGAATGTTTTAAGCTACCAGAATACAGAATGTCCACAGTGAGATACAAACAATTCAATCACATGCAGTGTGAAGGTAAATACGTACATAACATAATCATAACTATGGAAATGATAGTGAACAGTGGCAGATTTAAAATAGACTTCTGGGGGGGGGAGGTGTTCACCTGAATTTTTTTGACAAATATGTCTAAAAATGACATTGTTTTCGTGGAAAATTAAGCTCCAAATGAGTGTTTAGACCCGAAAATATGCACAATTTTTTGGGGTCAAAAACAAAGAGGCCATTTTTGCCTCTTTTTTTCATGAAAACACCCATACAACATTAAACTAGGCTTTGCCCTAAACATGTTGAGGGGAAGGGATTTGGACTCCCCCCCCCCCCCCGCTAAAGCTGCTAGTGATAGTGAACATACTTTTTTCCTAAAAAAATATGCACCTCCACATGGATGCCTTCAAAAATGTATAGGCGAATACATTTTTCCAACTCATGCCCATGCGTTCTGCAACATTCCCCCACATGATCGACTTCTTTTCTCCATAGATAGCACCACGCAATCCGTGCTGGGCCACTTGGAATCACCATTTTAGAAAATGATTGACTGCAGTGCCATTGTGGTTCTGGCATGCACTATAAAATTCCTGCATAAACGTTTCCACTTCGCATTACATAACCTGATATGAAAAAATATGTTTTCAAATGTTAAGATCTCAATGTAGACACCCTGTATAAATGTTGCAATGAAAAAAACATACAAACCCCCATTACAAGCTACAATATATGTATTTATAATTTTTTGTTTCCTCCATTACCACCATATGAAAAACATACCAACGTAAATGCAAAATATAGGGTTAATACCCTTAATATGCTTATTTTATCGAAACTCTTAGTGGCTCAGGTGAAACGATGATACGGCGATAACCGACCGTAAACAATTTGAAAAAATTAGTCTAAATAAATTAGAAGTTGGTTTTTCTTTCTTTCTTTGGTGAATCCTATAGGCAAAAAGTTTCTTTCAGACTAACCACAAAAAATTGTAAGAACAACTGAAAGTTTTTGTACTTGGAAAACCTTTGCAAACATTCCAATTTGAATTAAGCACTATAGGAATTCCTTTGGCACATGTTAATTACAATCACTATAATTTTGAATCGACATCAAAAAAAATAGACATCAAAAAGCAAAGAAATTAAACGAAATTAAAGAAAATATCTTGTACAAACCAGAATACCTTCTTTATAATTAAAATTACATCTAAAAATTATTTTTATACTCTTTATAATAGCTTCATTTGTGAGTGAGTTGCGAGGTTTTTAACATACAAAAACAAGATGATTCGATGGATTTTAATGAATGAGGTGTCTGCCTTAGTCTATCGAGTGACACTGGCTATATGGCGGACGCTACATGCCACATATTCATTATTCTTTTCCTACAGGTTAAATGACTTGAATTTTGATGAATAAGGTGTCCATGGATCCGTCTTAGTCTCACGAGTGTCACTGCTTATATGCTGTTAATTAAAAATCAATATGGCGGAAGCTCTGTGCCAATGTATAAGGAGTGTGCTTAAAAAGCATTTGTAATGTACCTGTTTAAAACTAAAAACACTTTATCTTTATACGTGATTGATATTTGTCACCGGGTGTCGCCCTGTTTCGACTCACGCCTCACAAACAACTCACTCACCAATGAAACTAATACTATAAAATGTTTGAAAAAACTGTTTTTTTCCTCAAACAAATATAATAAATACCGGGAAACGATTGTACTTAAAAAAAAATGTAACGATGATTCATTAAAGAAAAATGTTTCCCCAATTTTAAAAAATGAAAAAACAAATTGGCGTTTTCATTAATCTTTGTCATTGACAACCAGATACCTGTCGACAAACAGAAAACCCGAACAACCTTGTATTCAGTTGATACAATGTGGAATAATCAAACACGCAGCCCGTGTTTTTGTAAATAGGTCATTTCCAGACCTCGCAGCGCCAGATGACTAGAGGTTTCGAGAGACAATGTTGTTGGTTCTCTTCTCGCCCACCAAACACTAGCATCGAGAAATGCTGAAAATCTTTGCTTCTGTAATCATCACTGTCGCTGTCGTCGCTCACCAGATCCAGTCGTTTCGAAGGCGACCGCTTCCTGTTTTCGTTTTTTTGCCGGCGGTCGGTCGAGATGTTTAACAAAGCGTTCGAGTTCATGGTGGTGAGTTGGGTGCTACTGCTGTTTTTCAACTGGTGGTGCGACTCGGTCTGGTGCATCTGCTGAAAGATTTTCATTTCGACCCCGGAGTGGGAGAGCTTTTCGTTTTCCGGCGTCTCAGAATTGAGACAGTGGGCAAAATCTTTGTGACTGTCAAACTTCTTCGACGCTTGATATGCAAAGCAATCGTTTCTAGATGGTGTAGCGGCTACCTCCTGCCGGAAGGTGCGTTTCGTTCCCGGTGTGAACGGCGTGGTGGCTGCCTCGGAATTGAAGTCGATCAGCGTGACGTTGTTTTGCAACGACGGGGACCTCTTCGTTCCCGATTTCACCGACTTGGCCCAGTTTGTCTGGTCGTTGTCCTCGGCGATCATCCCGGGTAGCAGCATGTTGGCTTCGTCGTCGGTCAGACCGTGGTTCAGGTGACCTTTCCCTCGGTCCGGATTTTCTTGGTTTTTAAAGCCGTGGATGCCTGAGTCTTCCGAATCGGTGAAGGCAGACTCGAATCCGTTGCTGGGAAGCTGACCAGGAACGAGCGAGTAATACTGAAGGAATCTATCAATGGTGAGATTCTCGCACGACGTCTTGTAAGGATCTGGCCAATCCAGATCGCTGTCTCCGCGCAGACCACTCTGCGGCGTCTTGGCCTCCCTTTGAGGTACGACTTTGGTGATCTGTTGGAAGTTGGGAACTGAGAGTAAGTCACGGCTGATGGTATCTCGAGTGAAACGCCGCTGATAGTTCGTTCGAGCGTGGGACCCTGGCATCATGCTGATGCTGTGGGTCATCGGTCGACGCGCGTAGTAAGGGTCTCCATTCATTTCGTAAACTTCATCGGGTTCATCGTCTTGCACACTGTCACTGCTGTTGCTGAGTGCTGAGTAGGTGCTGTACGATGGTTTCAACAATCCCACGTTCGAAATCCTTTCTTTCAACATGCGGAAATTTAATTGATTGTGGCTGTCACTGTGTTTTGGCATGCTTATTAGCTGATTGCGCGACGAGACCGAACTGTCGTCTCGTTGATCACTCCAAGTTGAAGAGTCGTCATCATAGTTGTAGACGTCGGTTGTTATGGGAGGACTAGAAACTGGACGCGGACGACGATCAACGTTTGCATTCAAAACTGATTGGCATGGAATGGAACTTGGACGTGACTTTTTCTTAGCCTCTGATGGAATGAGGAGCACGGAAGGAACGACCAAAGCGCAGTGACGAGATCGAGGACCAGGAAGAACTCCATTGACTGTCAATTTTTCCCATGTTTCAGTAGCTAAATTAAATAAAATAAAAATACGTTGAAAAAAACAATATTTTGTGATAAAAAAAAAAAGTTTGTTTCTAATAGAGCAAATTTCAAACAAAAAATAAGTTCAGCACAGGTTTAACATTCCAAAAGACTTATATAAAAAAACAGCATAAAAATCAGAAAATGCTGAATTATACAGGGCAAGTCAAAAGTACCGTGAATTCCATGAGAAAACTCGAAAAACTATTATAATGTAAATGTTCGGTTTGGCATTAATAGCACCTTGATATAGCTCTTTACAATGGTGGAATTTCCATTAGATTTCCACTGTTATTTTAGAAACCATGAGTTGTATAAGGTACAAAGTCATATTTAGCAGCCAATTGTTCATTTAGTCATAATCCCAGTGTGGTTTCATTTATTTCCAACAATTTAACCCAAAATAAATATAGAAACAATAGAACACTTTCAACATAGCCTCAGTGTAATGCAGTGTAGTGTATACTACACTGCATTAATCCACACCATGGTGGAGTAATTTTCAACAAGCAAAATTATGGTTCAACCTTTTCAATTGCTTTTTGGTTCCCATAAATTTGATTTTCAACAAATAACATTTACAATATTTTTCTTCCAATGGATGAAGTTTAAAATACAGGTTGAATCAAATCCTGCTGGTTTGTTTTTTTACACCATTCTACTAATAAAAGAGCACGACCTTCCTCCTCCTCCTCACCAGTTATAGCCATTGGACAAGAAACATCACATGGTTCTTTCTTTTGCACCTGGGCATAAAGAAAAAATTCTAGAACCTTCTAGAACTTTTGAGAATCTTCTAGAAACTTCCACTGTGTGACAGTGTCACTGTGTTTTTACTAGGGCCACCTCACCATGTGTGAAAATGCCAAAACTCATACCGAAATCGATACTCTAACTGTAAAGAATATTGCGAAGCAATAAAAGTTAAATGAATAAATAACTTTCCCATAAGTTTTTGATGGGCTATTTACTAGTTAATAAAATGAGTAATAAAAAGTTTTTTGAGTTGCTTTTTAATAAACATCAATATGTTTTCTCTACCAAAAAGCAACATTGACGAAAAGATTTTGCATGCTGTATGACCACGGAGATCACTCTTCTTTTACACTTCGTCAATGAGTTGCTTTATGAGAATCAAATTTTTAGGTTCTTGATGTATTTTTTTTTTATTCCATTCTATTGCAGTTTCAAACTAGTGAATTTTGTATGTGAAAAAATATTGTTCTGTAAAGCCATGCAAATCCATGGATGTCTACTAAAATTAAGAACTTGAGCACTGCAATAAAAATATTTTTGATTTTATTGAAAAATTATAAGTGAATTATGTAATATGATATTTTATTGGCATAGTCATGAAAATCCATGGTTGTGATATTAACTAACTTACTTTTTCTTATTAAAAATCATTTTGAAATATGTACATTTAACTCCAGAGGTCAGCTGAGAGTCTATGAAAAACTTTCCTAACAAAAAGTGTTGGAGCCTCTATAAAAGAGACTACTGTTAGGCATCCAATTCGACGTGGCAATTAAATTTTGGTATTGATTAATTTTCTGGACGAAGATGTTTATATATGACAGTGTACTTGAATTTTATCAAATGTAGCCATTGTTGAATAAAAAACAAACAAAAATGAAAACATTTTTTTCAAAAATTAAAACTAAAAAGTTATAATAGAAACAAATGAGGTGGTGACTTATGGGACATCCAGTATAATAGATTAAACAACTATCAGATGTGAAAGCCAATTAAACAGGAAAAATATCAAAAATACCAATACCTTTTTTTTAACAGTTCTGCTCTTGTGATAGTGAATAGTACCTTAAAAAATTATTACAAAAATATTGACCCCCTGAAAAGATCTGAAAGACCATCAAAGTACTAGGACCACACGTTGAGAAATGCAAACCAATCTACAGACTTCAAGATTAAGATATCAAAGTTAACATCAAGTAGTTAACATGCTAAATCACTTTCATACCACCAATTTGCTCTATTGAAAACCAAAGTGACAACAAACATGAAACTCGTACCAAAGTGAAACCTCCATAACGTTTCTTGGGCTTGTCTGGACTTTTCTCCACCAAAAAGCAACATTGACGAAAAGATTTTGCATGCTGTATGACCATGGAGATCACCAGGGCCTCCTTTACACTTCATACGACTCCAGTGTTTCATTTCTTAACACAACATGATTATTAATGAAAAGGAACGTTTCGATTCAATTCAACTATCGTATTTTGGACATTACCAAAATCCCATCGCCAAAAATCAGCTCGTTGCTGCAAATTGGTCATTCCACCGTAAACCCACATTGCAGCATCATGAACGATAGCGGAATGGTCATGCCGACTATGTGGAACCTCGCCATTGTTCCTCGACTGACAAGGACACCAAGTTTCACTAGCTGTCGATTTACAGAAGGAAAAAAAAGTCATCACCAGAAAAACTTCATGAAACGAGCATAAATGGTAAAGTTCTTACCAAAATCGAAATGCCAAAAATCGCTACTCGAACCCTTCAAATCTCTGTAGCCTCCATACACGTACATCCCGCCACGATATATGACTGATGTGTGTCCGCGACAACCTTGGGGCTGGGCTACTCCTTTGTATCGAGACTTTTTCTTCCACATGTTTTTTGCTGTTTTGCAAAGAAGCATTTCACCATCATCAATACTAGAGGTTCAATTGAAACACTACCGACAATTTTTATGCACAACTGGACGACTGGTTTAAAAAAAGTATACAATAAACAATTTTAAAGGGTGTCTTATAGTTCTGGGTATGTATGCGATTACTAAATTCATGTATGAGATTGTTCAGTAATAATAATGCATGTAGGCCTAAAAGATGTCAAGATTATACTGAATCTTACCAATGTTGTAAATCCACAATGGAGTTTCACCAGTTGATGCTAAGCTCACTTCTCCCCCAAAAACGTACAAATGATCCTAAATAAATCAGAAATAACATCCAAAGAAAAATCATTTTAGAAGTAATTGTTTACTCTATAATAAAACTTGTACTAAATATGTACTAAAATACATATTGCATCAAACGTTTTCGTCCTCTACGTGATTTTATTTCAATTGAAACAAAATCAAGAACAATGACAAAAAAAACACAAAAATTCGAAAACTAAAATCCTATGGCAAGTCAGCAATATTCATAGTGAAACATTATTCTTGATGATTTTTCTTCACTACCAGAACAAACAGTGTCATTGTCAAGACAATCAGTCGGAGTGCCGTAGATGACATTTTGAACGATAAGCAGGGATTGAAAGAGTCTTTTCTTAATTAGCCTACTGTATATTGTACATGTCTTCTTGAAAAAATATAACTTCACGAAATGGGTGCATTGCAAAAACAATTTTAGCAAGAAATATTTATTCAAATATGAGCTTAAAAATTTAGCTCAAGCCTCTTTAAACCACCGCCCTCGCTCACCGTCACATATCTGTCCAACGCCAAGGAGGGCGGTTTAACGAGATTCAACTGTAATAGAATCAACTATCATACAAACTTTATATGCAACCATTGTATGATCTTCCAAACGAGGGGGTGCTTCTCCTAAGCCCTTTAATTCCACCCAAGTGTGGTCAACTGCAACAAAATAATCAATGTCAATCAATCAATTAATGCAAATTAATTTCAACTCTACACAACAAGTAATGTCAATCAATTAATTAATTAATTAACCAAGTCATCTCATTAAGTTTCAAACACCACATCTCCATTTCTAATCACTAGAATAGAACTGGTTAAAATTTCTAGTATGTTCATAAAGTTCACATGATAACCAATGGTGAGTGAGAATGCTTACATTGCACAAAGAATGGCCAAACGAGCAGTTTAAAATTCTTCTCATTCCCAACGCCAATGTTCAATTACCATTAGTCAGCGATTTATGAGCCAAAAATCTTTTGTTAATCCCACTTGTTTACCAAAGAACCACACTGAAGTTCTGACACACCCTTATCTACGATTTTTGTCGATCAAATTCAAAACAGTATCGATTAAGAATGTGAATTTACAGTATATTCAAGGCTATAGAGTGATCTTAACATTTCACTTGTGAACAATTTCAGGACAGTAATGCTTAAATAATGGATGAGCTGACAAAATGAATAAAGTATGCAATACCTAGTCGAGTTTTTATGTACATTACGCCTTTTAAATATCGCAGTGGTCCAGCATGACATCACAATTTTTGAAACACAATTTCACCAAGTTATTTTAAAAAGCATGTAGAATGAATATTTCTATTTTAAGACATGTTATGTCCGTAAAATTATTATCGATAAAAAAAGGTTTTTCAAAGGTACATAGGTTTTTCTCGTTTTGATATTTTGTGTAGTACCCTTCATTGTATGGTTAGTTTTGCTAAGTTGGTGTATTAATAAACAGAATGATTTGTTCTCAAAATCCAGTAATCCGACACCCCCAGTCCGATACACGTCGGATTAGAGAGACTACTTTATTGTTGCATGCACATTACACAATTCTATCTTTAAAAAAAAAATTCACTCTAAATTACAACTCAAAAAGTTTTGAAATAATTGTAAGAGCAATACAATAAAATGCTTTGAACTCAACATGAAGATTTGTCAAGCCTTTGACATAAGGGTGTAAAGTTGTTTAATAATTATAGTAATAATACCAAACTTGTCTTGATTAGGTGGAAACAAAATGAGCCTATTGTAACCACTACATGCATGTGTTGAACAATTAAATATTCTCGGGATCTGCTCCAATTGGAACTTTGCCAGCATCAAGCCAACAAGACACACTTTGATGTCTGCAATTGCAAATAAAGCTGAAGAATTGTATAGGCTACTTGATTTTATATTACTTTTCTGTGACCTTTAGTTATTCCATAACAGTCACACACCACACAAATTAAATTCAAGATATATGATAAATATACATACATACATCTCATATCGATACATATACTGTACATCATTTATGATATAAAGAAATTACAAAATAAATTGAAATTTTCGGTTGGAGTTCTGTTGTATCCACTGGCAAATTTTTTAAGTGGTTTAGAAGGTGCAAACCCCTCCCACAACATAGTTCGTTGACGTATTTAATGTTATTTGGATGTTTCCATAGAAAAAAGTGGCAAAACTGTTTATTTTTTGGGGGGTAAACACTCAAAACACTCATTTGCCATGCAAACAACATAATTTTTAGACATATTCATAATGAAATTTCAGGTGAATACCCCCTAAAAGTCAATTC